>JARKIC010000552.1:0-242583 GCA_029378375.1 Mycena olivaceomarginata
CTAACTCAAAGTGGTGAGAACGCAGAAGTAAGAGGTGGGGCCCTTCCGTACCGATTCTTGCAATTGCAGAACATCATTGAAGGGCGCACACAATTTCATCCCTGACCTCCGGAAAACAGGCGTGCAGATTCCGTGTGAGAGTGGTGCGGATCGCGTGATGATGATGACGGATCTTTTTGCTAAGAATGGTGAAACATGAGAATCGTGGAAAAAGTGAAAGCTCCGGCTCACATATGGCCCGACCCATGGTGAAATTCGCTATAAAACAAGGAATGAGCCTTTCCGGTGAGACAGAAAGACAAAAATTAACGTTGAAGGCTCTACCAATGCGGGAAATGGAATGAGAAACGAAGAAGTAACAGTGGAAATACCTCACACCTCTTGGACACCTGCGGTAAAAGATATCACGTTCTCTGGGGCGCCAGCGATGTCCTTGATGAGCTTTGGGCCACACACCACATAATCCATCGAAATAAACGGGCCACTCGAATATTCCTTCGGGATACTGATCGTATCCGCGCTGGATCAAATCTGGAGCATGATGGAAAAACTTGAAGGCATCCCAGTAGCTAGAGAGGAAGCCGGAAGATCCGATGACAGGTATGGTGTCCAGCTAGAGAGGATGAGAGATGTCTTTGTGCGGGATGGATAAGGGCACACCTTGCGGTCATGGAATGCTTTGCGGAAGGATGCGAGTACAATCCCAGCTAGCACACCGTACAGGATAAGGAACCTCAGGTCGTCCATGGGCAGACGGTTTCGATTTCAGGCAGCTCAGGACAGAGATGGGTTATGGGAGGTTGCGGGACAGGTGTTCTTCCTGGCCGACATTGGGACTATTTATGTGCTTATCACAAGGAAGGCACATCCAATGTTTCCCACCCTTCAACCACGAAAGAAAACAAACCGAACGTAAATTGATATGGAAAAACCCTGCTGCAAGGACATAATTGTGTCGAAGACGTGTAATTTGGCGCCCCGGGATGCAGTCCGCAACCCGATGAAGATGACGCTGCACACCGCTTCTCGAATTACCGAGTGAATTCGAAGCAGATAAGAAGGACGCCCAACGTGCCGCACGCGGCACGGGGCAAACTGAATGGATTTAAAATAAAAATAAAAGAGCCGTCGTTCCGAGATGGTACCTGAATAGGGCGCGATAGTGATGCATTGGATACAGGCTTCTGAGTACAGGGAAGCACGAGGACAGGAAAGCACAGGCGAGGGGGTATTGAGCATGGCATGACCCAAAACAGACGTGCGAACCAGCCGGACCCATAGCAGCAGTTGAGACTGGACGCACGGGCAGGGTGATTGTGAGAGCCGAAGGAAAGATACAGAGCTTGTGGCGGTGTATAGGACACAGACGCTAGATTTTCTTCTAAACATCTGAAAAAAAAGGCGCGGAGGATATGTCCATGTTACAGGGTGTGAAGTTCCTCCCCAGCCCGGTTATGAACAGGATCGTGCTTGAAATCGAATGTGAACGGCAAAGAGTATCCTCGATCTTCGCAGCAGCGTAGTAGAGACCGGACAGAATCGGATGTGGAGGTCCACCATCGAGTTGAAGCCCAGATACTTCTGCGTCGAGGAGAAAGATTGGCAGACTCCCCTGTCTGCCCTCTGCCCCAACAGTATAACAACCACCTACCCACTCCGACGAAGCAGAGCGTGGACGAAACCCGCTCATTGCTCAAGCGCGTCGAGTCCGTCTGACCTTCCTCATTCCCTAAAGCTCCCAAGAGCGCATCATCGCACTCTCACCTGAGATCCAGCTCGCCATCGCACGTCACCACTAGGGATAATCCGAGAACGCGCAACCCCAACGAGTACAGGCCGCATTCCCCGCCCAAATTCGTCGCCAAAGAGAGCGTCGACGCACATCGTTCACCCGTTACGCAACGTCTGGCCCGAATGTCTGCCTGCCCTGAACAAGTGACGCCTGATTGAGCTGCCCCACTGCGCCAGGCTTTAAGAATGACACCCGCTCAAATGTGCCGCGGCCTTCCCGCTACACAGAACTGGCAGTCGCAGCAGCAGACTTCCTCTTCACCTCCAGCGAGGACGCTATCCCCACGAGCACGCGCTCTCGTCGGGTGCTGCACATTTCACCTCTGCGCCAGACGCTCGCCCGAAGCAGCAACGGTGTACCTCCCGACTTGGGGACCATCGCCCCCTCCTTCGGCCCGTCCGTATTTCAGCTCACGGGCACACGCTCTCCCAGCGTCATGCTACAACCAGCTCGACGTCGCGTCGTGTCGCGTCTCCCAAGCACCGCTCGAGCTCCCTGCTTCAAGCTACATTCTCCCGCGCAAGGTGAGCACCGGAGCTCACGGGGCAAGTCCTCCCCCGTCACACTACACCCCGCTCACCGCCGCGATAGCCGATCTTGTCTAAATCTTCCCCAGCGAGCGGAAGGACTCCCCACCAACACACCTCCTCATACTTTGTGCGTTTCACTGCGCATGACGCTCCCTGGGGTAGCGCTCCGCCTTCTACTCCACCCCGACTTGCGTTGGGTACATTCCTCGCCCGGCGCGGAAGGACGCAGCGCACACCCTCCCCACGCACGCACGCTGCACCCGCATGCCACACCCAGCTTCCACACCAGCAAACAGAAGGCGCAGCGCTCCTCCCCGTCTCCCTCTACCGCCATCCCCATTGCGGAAGGACGCAGCGCCCATCCTTCCGATGCACGCTACGCCCGCATACCCGTGCCGTAGCCAACACCGTCCGCACCAGCGAGCGGAAGCTGGTGGCGCTCCTCCCCGCCTCACTGTACCACCATCCCCGTCGCAGAGGGACGCAGTCCATCACGCTACATCCAGCTCCCATCATGGAAGCCGATGTCGTCCGCACCAGTAACCGGAAGGTGTAAGTGCTCCTCCCCGTCGCGGAGGGACGCAGCGTGCACCCTCCCCATCCCGCTACGTCCAGCTCGCCGCGGCGCTCCTCCCCGCTTCTCTACACACGAGTGCATGTCCTCGCCGCGTCTCTTCTCCCTCTCTGCCGACGCCGCACAGTCCCCTCCAGGCCCGCGTTCGGTCGAGGGGCACCGCACACGGCCGAGAATGGGCGGCGACAATCTGGACGAGCTCCTCCCTGCCATCCAGCACAATGCCTCGACCCGGGATGAAGAAAGGGATGGACACGGACCGTGCCCCCGTCCACCCTTCCCGTTCGCACAGCCCGTCGCACGTCCTCGTCCAGGCTTTCTCCAGCAGATTCCGGCGGAACGACATCAACGCGAACGGCGCGCGCGGTGGGCGACAACGTCTCCTCGTTCTTCGTTCTTGATTCTTTAGAGAGGATCACAGCGAGGCGGTGTGCAGCATTGGCCGCGGGGATGTGGAGTTGCGCCAGAGGCTACCCTCGCAGCCCGTCGTCGCGCGGCTACACCGCAGAGTGCTCGACTGGATGCGGGGTCCGCCGTCCCATGGACGACAGCGAGGCCACGCATACGATCATTCGTGGAGAGAAGATGGACGGGTCGCAGACGCGCTCGGCGGAGAGGTGACGGATGTTACCGTGGCGCAGTACGACGCTAGGAAGTGGGGAGCAGCGGCGACTGCAAAAGAAGTGTAAGCGGATGGTGGTGGCACGAGACAATCGAAGAAGAGGAGGGGCGCGTCTTCGAGGGAGGGGAACGAAGTAGGACAGGACGGCGGGGGCTGGAAGCCGAGCCAGGGGAGGAAAGAGGAGAGACACCGGGAAGGACGGTGGGGAGCGAGGAGGGAAGGATGGGACGGTCATGCATGGGAGCACGCCTGAAGGAGAAGAGGGACGAGAGCAATGGAATGAAGGTTGAGAAGGATTTGGGAGCGGTAGGGAAGAATGAAATGGGGGAAAGGGAGGATTTCGAGAAGGTGCAAACTCACCATCGCAGATTCATTCATGGGCACTTGCGCCTGGCGACGGACCGAGCAAAGATCGCTTCCAAGGTGGCTCTCAGACCTGGGGAGGAAAGGCGAGCGCCTGCGAGAATGCATGATCAGCGAGAGACAAGAGTAGTCGAAGAGAAGAAAAGGCTGACGACACAATCCACTGCTAGCACCAGTGCCTCGGGGCCATTCTACGTCTGCTATACGACGGTGACTTGTCCACACAGTTCCTTCATATGAGCAGGGGCTCCGCGCTGGCAATAGCATTCGATAGCGGCGGACTGGACTCCGCGCAGGTGCCCATCCATGGCCAGATAGGATACAGTGTATGCGAGCGAGTAACGGGGAGCGGTGCCTTGTCTGCTTCTCTCCGGTCGATCGAGCCGCCTATCAAAAACGAGGGGGGAAACTACGAGGGAAGCAGGGAGTGCACGGCGGGAGTAGAGCAAGTTTAATTCGTCCCAAGATTTGAAGAGGCAGAGGGGCGAGTGCCAGCGGTGCGTTGGGGCCTCGCAGCATTCCACACCGAGGGTATACGCGGGCCTGAATCAACGACCCGCGTGTCGGACTGCCGCGAGCTGAGGCCTGACCTGGCACATGTATCAGCACGAGATGGCGTGAATATCGAAAGAGAAATACGGACATTGCGTCGAGGAAATTGCATTAGGCGACAACGAAAACGGCCCAAGAAGTTTGTGGCGAGGAGGGGTGTGTGCGGCGCAGTAGTCTGTCCAGGTGAACGAAAAAGCCGTCGAAACTGATAGACTAGCGGGTTTGACGCGATCTTGCGACAAAGGTTAAGGTGGCAGTGTTCGGTCATCAACATTGATCCGTCACGGGGGGGATATCCCACCTTTGTCCCACCTCCGTCTTCCCACCATCTTGCGTATCATTTCGACGAGGTAGAAAGGCGACACGACAACCGAATCATTGCGTTAGCACTCAGGAGCTTTGGTAGTTGAACGCGAGGTTCGATCCATAACGCGTACGTCTGGGCCTAGAATTCTAGATATTCCGGCCTCAGATGCGTCTACGGGGGACCGTCCCAAATATTCATTTAACTCACGGTTTTCACCCGATTTTACCGCCAGAAGAGACCTTCTCGCGGTTGAAGGTCCGATCCACAGTGCTGACGGACGGCGCCAAAAAATAGTCTACCGGATCGCAATGCGTACGGATGCCGACCAAAAAGCCCCGTACGGAAATGGCAAAATCAGGGAAATTTGGATTGGACATAAACCCGCATATGCCGAGGGCCTGGAACAGTCAAGGACGGGTGATAGATCAGCCCACATTTTCTCTGGGGCTTCTAGGCATTTTCTTCAAGAATTCAAAAGATGGGCGAAACCTCCGCGAAAAACATCTCACTCGGTGCTTCTCGAAACTCCACGCCGATGCAAGAGCGCTATTTTGCCGTATACTCAAGTACTCTGAAAAAATTATGCTGTCTCCACTTCGTCTTGTAGCCCCCGAGGCCGCGTGTTGAGTTTTCTGGCGTTGCTGTTGCTGGTTTGGTTTTGGAACGTTGGTATTAACCAACTCGTGAGCGTAGGGAAGGGACCGAGTAGTCGTCAAAATGATGAACGAGATCCGACGAGAGGGTAATGCGTGTCATTTATAATGTTAGGATTCATTCCGACGATACTAATCACTGGCATACAGCTTTCGTGCTCCATGAGTTGTACTAAATACAGCTTTCACCACGTTGATTTAATGAAATCGTTCATTGAAGATGTCAAAGAACAAGACGATCAAAGACTTCTGTTCACATCTGCCAATTGAAAGGCGAATCTACTTCCGAGTCTCTGACTGATTCTTGATACTGTCAGCGGGTTATTTCTCCAGCAGCCCACGGTCTTTCTGACTCCCCAATCATCCCACACTTGCTCTGTACCGCCTTGGACGATCTCTACCTACTTCCCCACCTCTCGCGGGCCACGTCAATGTGCGTCCCACCCATCGCTCTTCTCATTTGTGCTCTGTGGCATATTGGCTCTGTGAATGGGTACATTGGGCCCAGGCAAGATCGTGAGTCGAGCTTGATAGTTTAACATATCTACATCTAACAATTCTACCTAGCTTCAAGCGTAGCCAGCGCCCAGTCGGCGACTGCGACGCCTACGTTCAGCTTCAATAAAATTTCAGAATTAACAACATGCAAACCAGCGGGAATAACATGGATGTACTCACCCATCACAGTCGACGATGCGCTGGAATTGACCTTATTCATAACCAATGATGGTGTTGAACAGCCTCCTCCAGTGGCAACAACGACTGGGACATTCAATACCTCCAGCGCCGCCAGGGCTGTAAGCCAGCGCGACATCGCCCAGCCAATTACCCAGCAAATTACCGCTAATCCCGTCGACCCACTAGTGCGGGTTTTCACTTGGCACTCCGTCAATGTCTCCGCAGGATGGTACGAGTTGATCGCGACACTCGATCTGCCTAATTTCTCTAACATATCCAACACGTTCTTTGTCAAAAACGGCCCCAACGTTTCCTGCATCACGCCGACTCCCACCTCCGTGTCTTCCTGTACTCCAACCGATCACACATCGTCGCATAGCGCCACATCCATCGCCTCGGTCTCGCCATCCACTGGAGTCCCAGCTGTCACCCCCGGTCCCTCCAAGCACAAGGTGAACCGCGGGGTAATAGTGGGCGGAGTGGTAGGCGGGGTTGCATCCCTGTGCGCAGCCATTACAGCATACCTCTGCCTCATGCGTCTCCGCCAGCGCCGCAACATACCCCTCCTACACACGCCCGTACCACCGGTGCTGCTCACACCGTCTTCACCGCCGCCGATGAGGTCGAAAGGTTCGTATTTCGTTCCATATTGTCGTTGCACCGTGGGCACACACTGAACCACGCGTATGGCCAGGGGCCACAGCGGTGGTTGTAACGCAGGAAGTCCAGCCTCCCGCAGTGGCAGCGAGTACCGCAGCTTTCAACGCGCCACTTCCGGGAGCGGTTGAAACTCCGGAAAGACACCACCCCCGAACGACAGCGCAGACGAGACCTAGAGATCGAGGAACGGCTGAGGCATGTTGAGGAACAACTCGCGTCCGTCTCCCAGCCGCCAGCATACAACTAGTGGAACGTACCTGGAATTTTGTTCCGCTCTGCCTCGCGTGCTTTATGAACGGCTGTAAGCGGGTGGTGCAGTGTGGGGATCAAACTGACGGGCGGGTGAATGCTGCGTATTTTTGTCTTACCATTAGTGCTGTCCACACATGATATTAATATGAAATTTTGCATATCATATTATATCAATATCATATTATGGGGTCTGAGCCCATATTGTATCCGTATTATATTATCTGCGTATGTATTAATACATATTATAATATATTAACAATATATTAATAATACACTTCTACCGCTTTCAGTGCACCAAATCCCTTGCTGGTTTGGTTGAGGCTTGTATAACAGTCCATATTCACCACTTCAAGAACCATCTCAACACACATTAGGGTCAAAACAGCATAAACAGTCCATTTTGAACCTCTTGGCGCTGCTTTTGATGTTGGCTTGGCCACTCGGATCACTGTCGGCACCAGCAACTCAAAGATCCGAATGGCAGATCCGGGTAGGTCAAGTCGAACTTTGATTATTGATAGCTCCAAATTTCTGAGTGAGGGCAAGAACTTGGGCAAAGGGTGTTCAGTGCCCACATACAGTCATATAATATGAGAATAATATGATAATACGGCAAGCACTGTATCATATTATATCAATATTGTATCATATCATCCCGTATCAATATTATGTAGGTGGCCCTGGAGCCATATCATATCCGTATTATTGTTAATATATTAATAATATATTATTTCGTATTATATTAATGGACAGCACTACTTACCATTGCCTGTGACAATGGCCGGACACGGAGGTTGGGACGTGGCAGCACTCAGAGTCGTGGACAGGGTGACTCCTTCCCCTCCGACGTCCATCCCCGTTACCAGCTATAGTTTGTCGAAATAGTGGCTCGGCTGGCCATATAGCCGGAGTGCACCCGCGCTCGTTGACACCGTTATTCCTCCTACATATTTTATTTCATACTGTTTTACTGCATCCCTTACTACTGATCGCTCCTACCTACCTATATAAGACTCGTAGCTAAGAGTTGTACCTCAGTCATTCACTCTGACGTGCCTGCCTGAGGTACGTTCTCTTCCTTTATTTATTCTTCTCATTCACGCACTTTATTAGCTTTATCTTGTCTATTGGGTATTCTAATACAGTTGTTCACTCTGATGTGCCCGGCTGAGCTTTATCTTGTCTATTATAGTTTATGGGGAGAGTGAATAAACATGGGACGGCGTAGAGATTGCATGTAAGATGTTGGCTGCTTCACCATCGATTTTATGCAACTTCTTTAATTACCTCAATCGCTTCCAACCAACTTTCTTTTCTCAATATTTCAATATCCTACATCTCATTTATGTTTTTAGACCACGAATTCATGGCCAGGGTAAGCACTCACCGAGGGGTTTTTGTGTTCAACATGTAGACACCCATGAAGCGCCCGTCGGGGCCGTAATTCCGAAGAGCCGAAATTCCCGAAACTCATCTAATTTCACTCATTTGACTGTTTCCTCTCGGTTCCAAAGGCTTGTTGAGGCACGAACGGTGTTAAAGGTAATTTATGATTGTTCTTTGACATAAAATTACAGTATGGTTTTATTGAGGCTTGAAGCATTTACAAGTGTACATTTGGAATTACGTATGTATTCTTCCAGTTTTTTCATTGTCTGCTCGGAATAGATTGAAGGGACGTACAGCAAGAGAAAAAGTAGCCAAGAAGAAAAAAAGATTACACAGCTCGAACACGACTGAGGAAAGGGCTGCGCGTGGACGGTAGGCAACGGGTGTGCAGGCAAAGACGGTCGAGCGTGCATAGGGTGGGGGTCAAGCAGGGAACGGCGGGCAATGAGCGCGCACGGGGCAAGGATTGAGCATGGGAGCGGCGGGCAACCAACGCACGGGTGGTGGCCATCGGGGGTGCATGGGGTGGGTATTGAGGGCCCAGGCAGGGAAGGGGCAGCGGGGATTGAGGACAGGACAGCCGGCAACGAGCGCACATGGGGCGGGGATCAAGCGTGTGGGCGGCGGGGTAACAAGCACACGGGCGACGGCCATTGAGCGCGTATGGAGCGGGTATCGTGGGAATGAGCGGGGACGCAGGTAACGAGCTCGTGGGCGGCGGATAGCGAACATGCGGGCAGCGGATAGTGAGCACATCGCCGGCTGATAGCAAGCGCGCAGCCGCCGGACAGCGAGCGCGTAGATGATGGCAGTGTATCTTGCGAGGGGAGTCAGGTCTCGCGGATGCCAAAGGTGAAGCACAGGGCGGTATCGGGTGCGCAGCGTGGGTGCGCATACGGGGGAACAAGCAAGCACAGAGCTGATGCGTGGGCAGCCTGAGGCACGTAGATACCAGGCAAGACAAGCAATAGCAGCCTGGATGCGATGAATTCAGGCCCCAAGGAGGCCTGTGGAGGCCGGTACGCAATCAAAAGGTGTGGGCGCCGCGATGACCAAATACAGGGCCCCCAGACAAATTTGAGGGATGAAGGGCGCAGAGGATCAAGGAAGATGCTTGAGGTGGAGATTCAAAGGAGCCGGGGCCGAGGGGGCGATTTTATTCGCAATGCGGTCTGGGGAAGGGTGCCAGCGCAGCGCCAATGCTGAGGTATGGGGACCAATAGAAGCCGGAAACTCGAGGTAATGGTGGGAACAAGTAAGAAGAACATCCTGGAAAATCCACAGAGCAGGGAGGAGGGCCAGAGGCGAAGGGGAGCCCGTGGGGTGGAGGGCGGAAGCAAGGCACGGATGGTGATGGGAACGAAATGATCGCCCCGTTTGGAGTGGCTGTGGAGCGCCATCATTCCAGGCAGTCAGGCGGAAAAGATTTATCGACTGTCATAAATCTCGAGTCTGACTACAAGTGAGACTAAGGCGAGCAAACGGTGGGCGCCCAAATCGGGCGGAGCGCGTGGCGTCTTGCGAAGGCAGGGATTTGATGGGAAATTGATACATCAAACTTACCGTCTCTGATATATCATGATGCTCCGACAATCAGAGGACTTCTGATATATCGAAGTGCCGCATACGCCTGGATTCTGATCATATATCCGCTGAAGTTGGAGGAGGAGGAGGAGGATATATTATACTGGCGCGGTCCCACAACTGGAACAACCAGTTTACTACGAAGACTTAGGTAACTCCTTGTAGGCTAAAAAAGCTACTGTATCTTTACGTAGAACACACGGACTACTGAAGGGGGTGGAAAGACTAAACATGACTTGATCTTCCCGACCTGTTGTGGCCACAACAGGTAGGTTGTACGGCTATAACCTCATGGGTGGTCAACATTGATTCCTCGCCATTGACCTTAACTCCCCGCCAACCAGAAGATCAACTCATGTGTCGCCTCAACAGTCCCTGCAGGCACGCATGCAAGCTATCTACAAATAAAAAAACTACATATAAAATGAAGAAAGGAGAAAATGGCAAACAGAAAGGGCCAGCCAACGCCTCAATCTGTTTGCTCTGTTTTTGAATCTTATCTTATCGTACCCACATGATACTTCGAGATAAGTTTGTGATTAGATCTGACCGGGCCGGGCCGGGTAGGGCAAAGGGTTTCCGTCGCAATGCGCTGGCCAAGCTGCGATGCAAAATCCCCCCCACCCCTCACCAGCTCGCCGGTCTGTACATATGTTGTACTACCAGTATCCGTTGACCACTGTCCCCAAAGGGCTTCTTGTATGTCTTTATCGAATCTGGGTCGCTGATAGTGTCCCTGCAGTGATCACTAATGGCGACGGATACAACCACGTCCTCTCACGGCTGTCCTCGCAGTCTCGAATATTGTGGGCCCGCTGTCAATGCAGATGAGCCCCGTTTATCGTAGATCCGCTGAGGTACAACTGAGGTAGAATCCAGCCTTCCATTTTTCGATGGTGGTGGTTCGGGACTAATTAGTTCGATAAGCAATTGTGGGGGTCGCTCGGCACTGGACGGTCTGCGGCCTCCGATGATCTATAAGTGGAGAGTCGAATACACTGTTCGACTCGGACCGAAGCTATGCACTACGACTACCTTATTCTCGTGGTTCTTTGCTATCCCTTTTCTTCGGGCGTCTAAGCCTGAGTCTCCGCCATTCCCCGCAGTAGCATACTTAGAACATATCGGCTCTTAACTCGATATTTTCGCGGCAGATGCATACGGTTCAGAATTTATCCGTGTTTTCTTCCATGCTCGGCTTCAATGGTAGACCGTAAAAATTGAGGTGGCCACGAGTATACACTCGCAAAATGAAACAACCCTGATACACACGTGCAGGAATGAATCACTGATCAGTACTGAAAATTCATTGCTGTATGTATTTTTGCAGCAAATTCATGTCAAAAGCGCCGCTCCTGCGCTTTCGAATGTACCTACCTACTTTCAAGCAAATCCATTAAGAACTGAGCGAGAACCGTGTGGCAATCAAGCGGGTCAAAAATGTTTTCTTTTGACTATTTTTAAGCGAACTGCCATTACTTTTGAACGTTTGAACAGCGGTAATTGCTCCCGCGCAGATAGAATTACGAGAGAAGATGTGAGAAGGATCACATGTCTCATTCTGCGTGTGATATCTGGAGTGAACAGCAACCGATGAGAAATATGATTTCTCAGCATGCGCAGCATATAAAGACCCACCTTCTCAATTGAATCCACCCACCATCAGATGCTTATTCAATCCACCGCCACTCAAATCCGACTGGATAACATGACGATGTCCCTGACCATCACCGAAAATACGCTTGGAATTCTGACCAATAGCTTAAAGACCCCTTTCTTGGCAGCTATCTCGAACACAACTCAGTCCCTCTTGAAGATTATCCAGGTATATTGGAAGAGATTCATTATCATCCCAGAACTCACCCACTGCAGACCATTAAACATGACAGGGATCACTGTACTCGGTTGATGGAGCAGACCAATGAAGTACTAAATGCCATCATCAATATTCATCTGAAGTCAGACCTGGGTGGACAGCTGCCACCAAGAGTGTTGAATCACATTGGAAAGTTCACAGAGTGAGTTCTCATCCCTCTCAAGGGGCTAGATAGTGACCAGCATTTAGGACTCTCCACAAGATCCATACTTTTGTTGAAGCACAGCAGAGGGATAGCAAGCTCAGGAAACTTTTTCGTCACAACGAAATGAAATCATTGCTCAAGGAGTGTCAGGAGGGCTTGCAACATGGAATGGATTTTTTCAAGGTGAGGTCCGCTTGGCAATTACCTTTGCAGTATGACATATTTTTTAGGTCGGAATTGATGGTCTTCTGATGGATGTTGCAGAAATGCAGAACGATGCACAAAAGAGACAACAGGAAGTTCTCAGCATGATTGAATCTCTCTCTGAAGCAACAAGCTCAGATGCAACATCCACAGTGATTACCATTTGACTGTGGCAGGCCAAGCATGCTGACATTTATGCAGATCAGCGGGGTATACTCCGAATCCCACAATAGCTCCAGCTCTCTTTGCATGCTACCCTCAGAGCCGAAGATATTCCATGGCAGAGAATCTGAACTTTCGGAGATTCTTCAGCTTTTCAGCCATACAACTCCCATAATGGCAATTTTGGGTGCTGGGGGGATGGGCAAGACTAGCCTTGCAAAGTCTGTTGTCCATCATTCAGAGATTGCAGCCAGATATGCACAGCATCGGTTCTTTGTTGTCTGTGACACTACGGCAAATAAAATGGAGCTTGCTGGTCTTATTGGAGCCCACCTTGGACTCAAGCCTGGAAACGACCTTACCAGAGCAGTCATCAAACAATTTTCTGCCGGACCACCATGTCTCTTGATTCTGGACAATCTCGAAACAGTGTGGGAGCCCAGGGAGTCGCGTGAAGATGTTGAAGAGTTCCTATCACTACTCACAGATGTAGGTCATCTTGCACTGATGGTAAGTGGAAATGATGTCCCTTGACTCCTTACTAACAGCGTATTAGATTACCATGCGAGGCACAGAACGACCAGCTAAAGTCAAATGGACAAGGCCATTTTTACCTCCTTTGGAGCCCTTGGACCAAGCTGCTGCTAGACAAACATTTGTTGATATTGCAGACTGGCATGAGCCCGAAGTGGTTGATGAGGTCCTTTCCCTGACAGGTCACATGCCACTTGCAATCAATCTTCTTGCTTCTTTGGCAAGATCAGAAGGCTGTTCTAGTCTATTATCTCGCTGGAAGCAAGAAAAAACCTCTCTGATATCGGAGGGTCATGACCAACGATCCAACCTTGAAACCTCAATTTCACTGTCCCTCATGAGTCCCAGAGTCCAATCTGTTCCTGGTTCACAAGAGCTCTTGAGCCTTTTGTCAATGCTGCCTGATGGGCTTTCTGATGTTGAGCTTCAGCAAAGCAACCTGCCAATGAAGAATATCCTGGCATGCAAAGCAGCTTTGATTCGCACTGCCCTGGCCTACATTGATGACAATAAACAGCTCAAGGTATTGATGCCAATCAGAGGAATTTGTCCGGCAGAATCACCCACCTGGATATCATCTCATTCGTCCACTTCTTGAACATTTTCAGCAGTTGCTTGAAGTTTATGTGGAACATTATGAAAGACAGTCAAGTCCCAGCACTGTTACCCGTATATCATCAAACCTTGTGAACATACAAAATATCCTCCACATGGGGCTCCAGCAAGGTCATCCAGATCTAGTGAATAGCATTACTGCAGATGTAATCTGGACCTCTTCAGCAAACTCACTGGCCACGGGAAAGTCCCTCTGACTGATCTGGTGCCCTATATCATTCCAGAACCCCGCGACTATAGATTGGGGGTTCATTTGACTATTAGATTACTGGATTGGCGAAATTCTTTCTATCCAATGTCTGATCTAGACACTGTGGTTTCTCGGGGCTTGGAATATTTGAAGCAGTGTGATGATACAGATCTTAACTGTATGCACTGATCAATCTCAGGGTGACAAAACTGATATCGGTTTTAGGCAGATTTTACACAGCTCTGGTATACTATTACCAAGATTATCGGCATGACTCTGTGTGTGCCTTGAATATGTGTCAAAGTGCCATCTCTGTGGCATTTTCCACAGGCAATGTTAAAAGACATTCTCAAGCTTTATCTGCTGCTGCGTGGATTAGATATCAACTTGGTGACTACTCTGCAGCCCAAGTAGATGCACATGAGGCACAGCGACTGGCTAGAATCTCTGGACATATATACAGAGAAGCGGATGCGTTGCACATTGAAATTCGCTGCTTGCAGGCCCTGGGTTCATACAGTCACGGTGTTTCTTTATGTCATCATGCACGGTACCTTGTAGCTCTTTGTGGTATGGCTGGTGGTATGTTGGACCTTGAAATCATGAACAACCAGGCAGAGATTCACAAGTCAAAGTCAGAATATGTTGAGGCCCGAGATATTCATATCCAGATTATGAAGAAAACATCTCCAGATCAGTCTCCATATCATCATGCTTTTGCGTTATTGAACATTGCTGAAATCGATGTCTCCATGGGTGCTCCCAGGGGGGATATTCTGAACAATTATCAATTAGCCAGGAATATATGCAACACCATGGGGCATGTCCTGGGAGTTGTTGTGTGTGATTTAATTCTTGCAGACCTATATTTTAAGGAGGAAATACACTAGCAGCAGAGCCACTTTTGCGGGAATGTATCAAATTGTCTCTTGGCGATCAACAAATTATATCCTTTTGCATGGAGCGACTTGCTGATATCCACCACTGGGGTAATCTTGCCTCAATGTCTACCTGGACAACAGTGTTCCTGGTGCACTCACTCAGCTTAAAACGCAAGCTCGAAGTGCATAAAGCTCTACAGTTCCTAGGAGATATATTCTTATCCAGAAAGATGAGGATACTGCTAGGAGCTTATTCACAGTAGCCTTGGCTGGATTTTCTCAGATGGATGTCCATCGCAGTAGGGCAGAGTGCATGCTCCGACTTGGAGATATGGCCAAGGACCATAATGACTTGCTCAAGGCAGTGGAGCTCTGGGACACAGCTAGGCCACTGTTTGAACGGTCGTTGCAAGCTAAACAAGTCAAACACATTGACGAAAGGTTTGCTCATGTTGGTGAAGATGTGCTTGAGAAACATCAAAAGAATTTGGCCCTGCTTGCAGAGCTCAATGCACCCTGTGGGGTTGTTGGAGACCTCACAGATGACATCGAGGATTTGGAGGAGACTTTGGATGAGCCAGATGGGCTCGATCATAATGCAATTGTAGCTTGAATATGTCTCCCCTTCCCTTGTTCTTTTCTGCTCTCTGTCCCTGGGTTCTTTGCCTTGCTTGTATATTCTGTACTCTTGGTTCTGATTATTTCTAAAGTGTAGTTACATCGAACTATTGCAGAGGACACAGATAATATTGAGGGCTTGCACGAACTGTAGACACACTTGGAACATCGGACTTTCCTCTCCCTGGGCACCAATTTTTGATATCTGTTTTCCTCATCCTTTTTCTTGCCATTTTCTCTGTGTATGACCCCAGATACCAATCCTGTGTTCAGTGTACTTACATGTGCCTTGTCTGTATTCTGTGCTTTATCTGAAAATCTACCACTTTAGTTATTCTTACATGATGCAGGGTACTACATCCAGGAGATTGCCATGGCTGGTAAAGGATCTATATGTGTGTCCATTTTCATCCCCCCCCCCCCTCCCCCCAGGGTGGCCCTCCTAGCCTGGTTGGAAAATGGTTAGAAATTAGTGCAATGAAATGGTGCACATAATAATAAGCAAGAAATGCAACTATTGTTGGGTGCTAACACCACAATTAACAACCACATAACCAACTACTATCACTCCCAAAGAACAAGTGTGCTCCCTTGGTGAGTTCCGGTCCAAGTTGTAGTATGCAACTACTGGTTTTGAAATCCAAAGTATGACAACAAATTCCTCACTATCTGACTGATCATAACACCTGTGGCACCTCAACTATACAGGATTTGTACAGAACAGTGCCCCGCAGCCTTGATGAACAAGTATAAAATGGGTTTTTGGTTTGGATATAAGAAGAATCTATATGAAGTTTGATTAAAGAATCTGTGTTTCAACAGAAAATCAGGTGTGATCCTTGATTGTTTAATCACATGAAAGGGGACAGGGAGGGCCCGGGGCACTGGTGAGGTGCTGAGGTTCTGTTTAATCAAGGGTTGTTAATCGTGGATAATCAAATGATCATGTTCTGTTTAATGATCTGGAAACTGTTCATGTTCAAACAGAATATGAAAAAAAAACAGTATCCACCAGGCCTCAAAGGGAACATGTGCCAACCAGGGCACTCAAACAAGGGACCTCTCCAGAACCGGGGAAATGGGAGAGAAAGCAGTGTAACTATTAGGGCATGCAACCAATGCAAACTACCTACCGGCCTGGAATAAACTAGGTACTAATTAACTTTTGTGCAACCAACTGTCAGGGGAACCCCTGCTCCAGCCACCTTGCGCACCTCTGGCCTGTTGCTTCCTGCACTCGTGTGTGCTCCAGCCCCATCTCCACCTGTTCTGACCCTTCCAGTACTCGTGTGTGCTGTGTCTCCGTTGCTTCCATCCGCTCCAGCACTCGTGACCCTCATCTGCTCGCACTGGCACATGTTATGTGATCAGGCCCAAGATCACTGTAGATACTGACAGACACGTGCTACTGAGTAGTACCTACTAGTATATAATGATCCGCCTAGCATGGGAATCCCATCCTTTCTTCTCTTCAGATTCTTTACTATGTGTGTAGTATTCCTGCTCCTGTATTTGGTATTTCTATTTATGCTTCAGATTCTCTGCTAGTTTCTGCACCCCACACCGAGCTTAAGGTTTCCCTTACAGCAGAAGAAAGGATCTAAGGAATCAACTGGTCAAGATTGGGAAGTTTGGCGCAGGCACAGACTCGGACCACTACTCTAGTGCTCCATCCTCCCCCACTTCCAATCTCGACCCCTCCTCCTTTCTGATGGATCAACTGCCTGTTCCCACAGCTGTGCAACCCGAGATCCTGGGTGTTCACACCCTGCCTTCCGACCCCATGGACCAGCTAGCCACCGTCAAAGGCTCCCTTGTGAGCATGCAGACAATGCTCAAAAACCTACTGCACAATAGTGAAACCCCTCCGCCTGCTCCTGCCCCTGCTGTTCCGGCTCCAGCATCGGGTCCAGACTCTCAGCCCTCACCCCCGCAGCAAAATTGGTCCTTTGACTGAACCCTCCGGCCATCTTCAATGGCGACCGAACTCAAGAACAGATGTCCTCCATTCTGTCCTCACTTACCTTCAGCTGGTTTTGGAGGCCTTCATGACAGTCATAAGCTGTAAAATGGACTATAGGTGAAATAGCAAGAAAATTGCCAATTTCTACCTTAATCAAGTAGCACGCTGCTCCAAAGGATTAGCATCAAGTCCTATATGACTAATCAGAGCTTAATCCTGCATGAGGACCTTAATCAAGTCTGCCTGGGATGCATCAACTGGAAAGTTCATACTGGTTGACATCTATGATTAAGGGTTTAATAGCTAAGATTAAGCATCACTGCTTAATCACAGTATTGCGGGGCCCACAAACAACTTGAACAATATTAACTATCCTCTCTGATTATCTGGGACACTACTATGGGGTGATGATTAAGGTGTTCAAGTACTTTTGTTGTGCTTGATTTACGCACGGAACCTTGCACAACAGATCAGGTGACTCTGGTTTAGCAGTAGCCGGTTACCTCAGCCACAGTTGGACTTTGCTTATCAACTATCTGATCATTGTTGCCATCCTGATTTGGTTACTTGAACCAGGCCAGGACAGTAACTTGCATATCTCCACAACCACTTCACGGTTTGGGCTGATTAAGGTACTGGCTCAAAGCCAGCACCTTCCTCTACCTAATACTGAAGGTCCTGAATAGGGGACACAAGGGTAGAAGATGGGACTGTCAACACGATCGAGCAGGAAACAGTCACACCGGACACACTCAAGCATTAAGGGGTTGACATATAAGGATCCTATACATTTACCTGTGATTAACTACAGATACCTTACTCATATACCAGCAAGTAGAATAATCATTGTATTGTAAGCATAATTGTACAGTATATAAGGAGGAGGTTTTGACATGGATAGGCAATGAATTCTCTGTCCCTAAGAGCAGTAGCCTTAACTGGATACTGCTTGATAAACGATGGTGATTCGGGACTTGTCACCCAGGACTGGCTTTGTTAAGAAGTTTTGTTTCATCTGCACAAGTTACTCAATATCATTGTTGGATTTGGGATTTGGGATTGGAATGGTTAAGAAGCTAGAGAGAGCTTGTCAGGATTAAGAACACGGCACCACACCACAGTAGCCTTGGACGGCTTATTATTTGGACTTGAGAACACGGTACTGCACTACAGTAGCTTTGGAAGGCTTATTATTTGGAGAACACAGCACCTTGTTGGATTGGGATTGTTGGCTCAGCTTGTAAAAGATTAAACATAATTTGTTGGCTTAGGCACTCGTTTGGCATCGCTCAATGAGGTCTAATACTCTAAATCAACCTTGCACTTCGGACTAGACCCTTAAACAGCCTTGTTCCTTGCAACCTTTGTTGGATTATCTGTGCTGCTTGAACCTTCTTAAAGTGTTAAAAAGACCTGTACAGTCTAAACCATTCAAGGAGAAAGTGGTTGGGATCTGGTTAGCCGTTGTGGGTTTTTGCCTTCATCAAGCAAACTCGCATTCTGCTTGTTGGATCTTGATTAAACTAGTACTGCTGTTGTAGACACTGAGCAAGCATTCCAGCGCAGGGCAGGGGAATCTGAAGTATAAATATGGGTACTAAATACAGGAGCAGAAATACTATGCACCTAGCGGGGGGAATCCGAAGAGACCAAAGGATGGGGATTCCTACGCTAGGTGAAACCTTATATACTAGTTGGTAACTACCCAGTAGTACTTGTCCATAGGTATCTACAATGATCCTGGGCCTGATCACATAGCATGTGTCAGCACAAGTGGACAGATGTTCCGTCCACTGGACCGGACGGAAGCTCTGGACAGATGGACAAAGTTCCAGACAGAAGGATGGACAAAGTCTCGGATGGAAGGATGGGTGGGTGTACAAGCGAAGTCCCGGATGGAAGGACAGACAAAAGGGTGGACAAAAAGCCAGAGGGGACAAAGTTCTGGATGAAGCGGCTGGAGTGGGGGTTCCCCTGACATCACCCCCCCTTGGAATACAGCGTCCTGACATATGAAGCAGATGGTCCGGTTGCACCTCTGGAAGGAGAGCGAGTCAAAGGCGGCTGAGGCAATCCGGTGTGGTGTCATGAATCGCCTGGGTTCTACTTTTTCGCACGATGTGTCCGTATGGATACAGACAGCGGCACGGGACTCTCATGATGTCACCACGTGACCTTCTCACGGTTGAAACCCGGCCACGGATTCTAAAGCCACAGACTTGGGGAGTCTGCACCACGGGATACAGAAGATGTTAGGGACTAGGAACCTGTACAGATGGATCCTAGTCCCCCGGACACGCCATGGCTGACACAGAAGCGTACACAAAGTACATGACTGGTTGCAAAGTGATTGGGGTTTGAACCACTGGATACGATGACATTAAGGATTAGGAAACCCGAACATTGGGTCTCTCAAGTCCTCCGACACCACGGGAGCAGACACAGAGGAGTCTAGGAGTATCAGCATTAACACTCCTTAATGCTGCAGTACAGGAACTGATTGCAATTGACCATGATTGCTCTAATTTATTAGAAGCCTATATAAGCTCGGTAGAATCTCCATGTACAGTAGATTCTACCTTGTCTAATCTCAGGCTTCTACCTTGGCTTGACATAGGCATTGTCTCCACCCTGCCCCACTTCCTCCACATCATTGAAACGGTGCACTTGATATACGACTAGAAATAGCTTAGATTCGGGCTTGCACAAAACAACCACAAAACCACCACTACAACAATCTATTCCTCCAAAGATGTAAGTGCTTCTCTTTGTGAGTTCAGGTCCGGGTTGTAGTATGCGACCAGCAGGTTTGGAACAAACACAATTCGACTGCTAGACTTCAACAAAGCCGTTCAACAACACGCTAGCACTACGCAGCTGCCAACAACAATACCGCTAGCACCTGGGATGGGCAGGGGTTTATGGGTTGGATACAAGGTGGCTGGATTGCTAGATCAAGGGCACCAGGGCAGTGTATGTAGGTTTGTGAAAATCCTCGCAATGGGGTACCCAAAGACTATTGAGGCTAACAACAAGGGGACTTCAATCCTCAAGCGACAAGGCAGTCCTTAAGCTGCTGACCTATTCCTTAACCAAGAACAGGAATGTTTCCACTTTGTATTGGCAATAGACACTATAAGCGTCCAGCTAGCAACCCAACACACTACGACAGCGCTTCCGTCAATATCGGGGTGAAGGCGAAGTAACTGACAAGTTACAGTCGGTCTGGAGGTGGGGGCACCTAGTCCGTCTTCTTCTTAGTGGGCTCGAGTCAACACACAATCACCTAGCAGGCGATCCAACTCACTACGATAATATCGGAGTGAAGGCAAAGCTGCTAGCGCAACTGCTAGTTGGTTCTCAAAGAAAACACCCTTGGTTTTATACGTGAAGACTCCTTGAGTCAACAACAGGAACCTCAACTTAAGATCTCGACGTGTCCAGAGTCAACAGTATTGATTCCAATAAAGCTACTACTTGTGAAGTGTGTTACAATCTCCACTAGCAACCTGAGACCACCTGCACCAACTTCATACAAAGTCGGGGTGTAATAATCTGAGGTTCTAGCCTGCTCTGTGCTCCCTTTATACTACTGAGGTTCATGGTACATGTGATAAACAGAATGAATAATATAAATGAGTGAAAATGATGTGATGGATACAACAGCTAATGAAACGACTGCCGTTTGGTTTTATGATGGGTCTATGCCAAGCAGAACAGCCACACTGATCCGCTAGCATCCATTTATGGGTATCGTGAGTTATTCCTCAGCCTGCCACATGCTGCCGGAACCTCTATCCTGACGAAATGGAGTTGAATCCGCCGCCTGGAGTCATCTAGCACAGGTCAGAGCACCGGCTAGCAGTCCGTTTATCCGTTACTGCATTTGTGGTGACCCGCGCATCCGCACCAATAGCCTGCTAGCTATTCCTCTACTGTCTACTTGTCTCTGTTTGTGACTCGCGACCACATCGTGACAGTCACGTGCTCGCATCTGGGTTTCAGGTCTCGGTCCGATCACTAGTGGGTTACCGCATACTAACACCCTTGCTAGAAGGCTGCTAGTGCATAGTTTACTACCCTTCAGATTCCAGACTCGCCGCTCACACCTCCTGCTAGCATACTCGCAGTACCACTCTCTCTGGGTCTCGCTTCCTAGGTGCTAGCACCTTGACTGTGTAGGCTTATGGTTATTTCCCCGTGGTTTGTGCCTTCAGACCGTTCTAGCGCGTCACCCTAGTTGTATCTGATGCTACAACCGGCAGCTTGGGCTCACTCCAGTTCTCCTTTATATCACCTAGCCAGAGTCCTGAGTGCTAGTAATAACACTTCAGAAGTGCTAGTGCTTTCCTGTTGTATAAATACTGGTCCTAGGAAATTGCAAAATAGCACTAGATGCCACGTGCTCTTGTTACGGTGTTTCATTGTACTACGGGTTTTATCCACGCCCCGGGTTGTATACCTGAGCAGATGTCACACCCTCTTCGACTCGTTCCGGGTTCCGCCTCGCATCCCGACCTACGACATACGGCCTCCTAGAGAGGACGCTGTATGGTTGGTCCTACTGCTCGGGGAACACACCAGCTAATAGCGTCTATCGGGTTTATCCTGGTTGGGGTTCTTGCCGGGTTACTCGCTGTTTAGCCGACCCAGAGGCCGTTGCTGACATCATTTGAAGAAAGCCCAGTTCTTCATGAAACTTGACGTCTGGTGGGGGTTCAACAACATCCAGATCTGGGAAGGCGACAAATGGAAGGCCATGTTCCATACCAACTGGGGGCTCTTTGAGCCACTGGTGATGTACTTCGGCCTTACCAACTCCCCAGCCACCTTCCAGAAAATGATGAACAACATCTTCCAGGACCTCATCCTGTCTGGAGACATCATAGTCTACCTCAACAAAATCCTCATCGTGCACTCGGAGCTTGCCTATCATCGCGAAATTGTCTGGGAGGTGCTCCGTCGGCTCCGAGAGCACTGTCTCTTCCTCCATCTGGAGAAGGATGAGTTCAAGAAATCAATGATCGAGTACCTTTGTGTCATCATCTCACACAACCATGTTGAGATGGACCCCATCAAGGTTGCTGGTGTAACTGCTTGGCCTGCCCCCAAGAGCAAGAAAGACGTGCAGCAGTTCCTTGGCTTCATGAACTTCTACCGGAGGTTCATCCAGGTGTTCTCAGACATAGCATGGTCGCTTTTCAACCTGACGAAGAAGGGCATGGCCTGGACCTGGACCACTGCCTCAGCCACTGCATTGCAAGCACTCAAGGACACAGTTGTCCTGGTCCTTCTGGATGAATCACAGTGTACTGGCTGAAAGCGGGCAGTTCCGACTGGGCAACTGGAGCTGTTCTGTTGCAGCAGGGCATGGACAGAAAGTGGTGCCCTGTCACCCTTCTACTCCAAGAGCTTGAACGACATCCAACGAAACTACTTGATCCACGACAAGGAGATGCTTGTGATTGTCTGAGCCTTAGAGGAGTGGCAGCACTTCCTCGAACGCTTGCAACACCCAGTCGAGATCTGGACAGACCACAAGAACTTGGAGTATTTCCAGAAGTCGCAGAAGCTGAACTGGCGACAGGCCCGGTGATGCCTGTACCTGTCCTGGTTCAACTTTGCCCTGTTCCATCAGCCTGGCCACCTCATGGGTTGTCCGGATGTGCTCTCCCACCACCCTGACCACAGAACCGGTTGTCATGTGCCATGACTTCATATCCTTTTCGGACGCCATCGGACTCCGAAGATCTCCGATCCCGATTATGTCCGACACTGCCTTTCTGCAATCACCCTTGTTCTATTGGTTCGTACTGCATATGATTCCTTCTGACTCCTATGTTACACTTTATGCTTCTCCATCACGGAGTCGTCGGAGTACTGATGATATCCGAGTCAGCTTGACTTTACTTGACTCATAACGACTCGTTTCCATCACAGACCCACTCGGAACTCCGAAGCTCCGGTACTTACGTTATATCCCCACTAATACTTTACTCTCCTATAAATACAAGCCATGTCGGTAGTTAGACTTCAGTTTGAATATCGACTTAGTCTGCCCTATACTCCTCCTCTCGGACTTCCGTCCTCCTCCAAGTCTCTCTTCGAAATCGGGCATTAGGCATAGAGAAGGGCACAGTGCACGAGCTGAAGCCAGTATACGGGTTCGGTATTCCATTCGGACTCCGATACTTCCCTCTACATCTCGACCCCTTTGTCTTGCTTATATGCACTTCATCTCTCAGGCGTACTGGTTGACTGCAGAGTGACCAGAGACTTCATCAACTCAGAGTATGTCATCTCCCGAAACCTTCCAGTCTGTCAGCTTTCACAGCCCATCCCGGTTCTCAATGTGGACAGCACCCTGAACCAGGCTGGCAGCATCTCCAGCATAGTCGATATGGTGGTCAACTACAAGGGACATTCCAAGTGCACCCAGCTCACCGTTGTCGAAGTGCTAGTTAACCCTAGCGGGGTTCGAGGGAACGGGTCGGTGATCTGGATGTGGGTCGGAGGCCTGAAGCAGGCGAAGAGGGAGAAGGCCGGGGGTGTCGCTCGTGGGGTGGAGTAAGAAATGTGGTGAGAATTGGAGTAAAAGAAGGAGGATTTGTGTCGTAGCTGCTCAATGGATATATCTCGTATAATTCGTACTCGGGAGGCTTGACAGCCCACTGGCGACGTTCTGGGGAGGAAGGATCGAATCTGCTCGCTGGGACTCTGGGCACGAGCCCTACACTGGTCGCGATGGTGGTGGTTTCGGTTTAAGATTGCACGATCGATCCCCTAACTACCGTACATCATTTAACCGACGTGCGACAGGGGAATAATAGTAGCAACAGGGGAATAGAAAATAACAGAGTACCCTCCTGCGAGCCATTCAGCCCTTCCACAGTGGGGGGAACTTTGATGTCGTCCCCGACATCTACAATGCAATGGTGGGAAGAATGGGTCGCAGTCGCTCCAACGAGAAGAAGGGAATTGTCGACTTCAAACGCACTCGAACCAGCTCCAAACGCTGTGAAAGACCCTCCTCTCCGTGCTCCCGTACGATGCGATTGAGTGAAACAATAATTGCGGCTAGAGTCTCGCGAATCGGAGGGGATGCAACCAAATATTCGAAGATGACGAGCGACAACTCGGAATGCGAGAGCGAAGGAAGCGGTGGGCGGACAGGAATGAAGCGTGGTGAATGAACATGGGAATCACGTTCAGGATCAGCGACTCGATGCGGGTGATGGCGCGGTGACGTTCGGACGCTCGACATGGGGGGAACGTGAGCTTTGCGTCTCGGGTGATGATGAAGAATGTGGAATATTCTGGTCGATGCGTGAGGGAAGACGCCGTGAAAATAAATGTCCAGCAACTCCGCCGTAATGCCTCGTCATGGGAAGCGGTGAACCATCGAATGAAACGAGTTGTCCGTCAGAGTTGTACGCGACGAGCCTGTGTGCAAGGAGCTCGGAAGTGCGGGGACAAGAACGAAAGCTGAGACGATGAGCGCGGGTTCGTCCACATACGAAACAACGCCGTGATCGTTTGGGTCGCGAGGAGGCGGGTAGAGCTCGGCTCTGGAGGCGTGAATGGTGTAGGCGAACGTGGGGAAGCTCGGAGGATGTGCGGCGTTTCGAGTCATGGGGAGAGGAGAACCGTCGGAGGACATGAGACGTCCATCGGGACTGTATCGCGCGAGGCCATTGTTGATAAGCTCGACGGTACGTGGGCAAAACCGATAATTGAGGCGATGGGCACGCGTCCTCCCGCATACGAAGCATCGGCGTGAACGTTTAGCCGGCGGTTGCGAAGGAACAGATTGGATAGGGGTAGACAGCGAGCTCGAGTGCGTCGGGGATGCAGAGGGTCCAGGAGGAGGGGATGAGGTCGAACTTCCGTGTACGTGTACTGGCGGCTCGGAGTGATTGGCGGTAGCTCATGTGAGACTCGCGGCGCGGAACAGCTCGAATAGGGGTGAATTGCGGGGAATGAGCGACGCAAGGACGCTGGAGTCGAAGTCGAGCGACATGGGGATGGAATAAAGGCGTAGAAGGGGATGGAGAGGGGACAGACCACTCGGAATACCCAGTCCCTCGCGGTGGGCTCCACTGTCGAAGTGCTAGTTAACCCTAGCGGGGTTCGTGGGACCGGGTCGGAGATCTGAGTGCGGGTCGGAGGCCTGAAGCAGGCAAAGAGGGAGAAGGCCGGGGGTGTCGCTCGTGGGGTGGAGTAAGAAATGTAGTGAGAATTGGAGTAAAAGAAGGAGGATTTGTGTCGTAGCTGCTCAATGGATATATCTCGTATAATTCGTACTCGGGAGGCTTGACAGCCCACTGGCGACGTTCTGGGGAGGAAGGATCGAATCCGCTCGCTGGGACTCTGGGCACGAGCCCTACACTGGTCGCGATGGTGGTGGTTTCGGTTTAAGATTGCACGATCGATCCCCTAACTACCGTACATCATTTAACCGACGTGCGACAGGGGAATAATAGTAGCAACAGGGGAATAGAAAATAACAGAGTACCCTCCTGCGAGCCATTCAGCCCTTCCACACCGTGATACACCTCGGTAAGCAGCACATCATCCTCGGCTACTCCTGGCCCCAGAACCACAACCCGGTGATCAACTGGGAGACCAGAGAATTCTGTATGATGTTGATTGATGTGCTCAGAACCTATATAAGAAATACACAAATAACCCCACTTGACTCGAGAGCGGCACAGAAACAGTCCAGAGACTGTTCCAACAACCAACAAACAAATCAAATGGCAATATATGCACATTTCCAGAGATCCCGGCGAGTTACAGCCCCTAGTACAGGGCCTTGTAAAGGTTGTAGGGAGAGGTTTTGTATCTCAAAGAGACGTAGAGCAAACTGTGTAGAACGTGTTTCTAGACACAGTGGAAACATTGTTTCCAAACAAAGTAGATTTATAGCTTCGCAGTGTGTGTGTGTGTGTGTGTCCAAGCGACAGAGAAACAAGTTTAAAGTAGTCCCGTAGACTCAAGTAAGGCCCCTAGTTTATAGGCCAAGAGTGTTCACAGAGCTTTCCCTAAAAGGTATTTTCTGAGCAGCACCAGCAGTCACATTTCCAAAGTTTTCCCTAGACGGTACTTTCTGAAACCCGCTCCACAAACAACAACAATAATGTTTCTTTCAACAGAGTCCCAGTTCAAACAGATTCACAGAGTTCCTAACAGTTTCCAGGATGAAATAGGATGAGGATGACTTAAGTTCCGGACGAAAAGACCGGCGGGCCTACTTAAGTGCCTTCCGCGCTGAACTTAAGTCCTGCACCACTTAAGTTCTGTTCAAACACCAAAAACAATTCCATGAGAGAGATTTGAACACAAGACCTCCAAGGTTTGACCACAACAATATGGATTAAGGAGTTAACCACTACACCATGAAGGATATAAAACTACAGCACCCAGATACAATCATATTAGCATTCCATTGGCGTCATATTAGCCTTCTATTGATGTTATACCTTCTCCGCTTTCTTTATTTTGCCTCTGTGGCCAAACCACTATCCGTAGATGATTCAAAGATTGATCTGTTTCAATAAATTAATATGTATATAAAACATGATGAAAGATACTGGAAATGACAAGTGAATTATACACACAGTACTTACTCCCCATGGTAGACAATAGAAGAATAATAGTCTAATGACAGTCTGATTGTTGTATGGTCTCCCTGGTGAAGTGGTTAAAGCCTTCTTCTCTCTATTTCTGCTGAGCACTCCGAGGGTCTTGTGTTTGAATCTTGGTGAAGGCTTTGTTTTTGCTGTCATGACTCAAGTTCTTTATCACCTACTTAAGTTCTCTATCCCTTACTTAAGTCCTATAAGTAACGACTTAAGATGTCCTGCCGGTCATTTCACCTTGTAACTTAAGTTGAGCTAATAAAGTATTTGTTCCAGGCAGAGCCCAAGTGCGTTTCCAGAATAATATATGATTCAGAAACAATTAAGATTTCGACTAATAGTGCTACTCTATAAGAGTGTGTTCGCCGAGGATCCCAGATCAACCCAATGCGCAAGCGTATAGCCTACTAGTTCGGGGGAAGATGCTGTGTCCATCATAGAAACACCCTTGGATACTTATACAACCGCCAAGACACTGTTACAAAGCCCAAAACACAATCCCAATGAGTCAAATGTCCGTTTATCCGTCTCTTTAACCGTGTTTCCATCGGTTGTCCTCCTGAGCGTTGCCTCCCATTGGTTCCCAACTGTGAGCACACCATGTTCCCTTGCCAATTACGAGGCAGGAACCCGTCAGCAGCACCCCTGTATTATTCAGAGGGTGTGTTGATCACCGATAGATCGGCACTGCACTCGTTCAACCTGTTTCTGCTTCAACTCAACTCTCCCCTTGGTTCCAAGCACGGAAATTGATAATACTCCTTTGTAGGTCTCAGTAGATACCCATTTCTATAGGGTTTCCCAGAAAGGGTTCTTGAGAAAGAACCTTGGAACACCTTAGAGTTGTGATCCAGATCCTCGGAATAGCTGACCACCTGTTTCGGTGTATCCGCATTCGATGGAAACTGGCAACTCTGGCAACCGAAACACTCGTGACCCAGCACGTCTCCTCAGCGTCTCAACACAACACAACACATTGCCCAACTCCCGTTCCCTTTACCCGTTTCCGTTGCTTAAGTGGATGTTGGAAACAAGTCAAAAGAAGTTCCTTGACTTATTAATTGGCTACACATTTCCCTTACAGTTTTCAGGGTGAGACTAGCCAATGGACGTTCTAATTCCTTAGAATGTCCACCCGTTTCTCTGTGGTTCGCCCAACAGATACCAGGAACCAGTAATGTTGCATAGAAAACAACAGTTTCAGCGATGAGCACAATCAGAAACACGCAAATTACGTGTATCTAACCATGGCCCAATTACTGGCTTATCAACGTGCTGCCCAACCAGTTGCCACACCTGACAAGACAAGTTGCAAGCTGTTTGCCATAGCATGAAAAATCTCGGCCACAATTCTTCGGCAGCTTTGTAAGGGTCCTGCTCGGTCCATCTGTGCCATCAGCTCAGAGGAGTGGCACAGGAATGACGGGTACAACCTAGAAACCATTGGTGACGACCTCCCAGACCTGACCCTGGACCCGGATGACAATGATGACGAGTTCGAAGAAAGTGACTGGATCCTCTACACTGTGTTCACCCTTGCAAAAGAGATCCATGCCGGTGAAACGGTGCACTAGGGTGCGGCCATGGAATCTAATGGATTGACTAGTGAGAAAAGCGAACTAGTCACTCTACTCAAACCAACCAAAACCAAAACAAATCACTAATCCGATCCTAATGCTCGTGTGTATGTGTTCGGGGAAGTAGGGTATGTATCACCCGTCAAGAGGGTGTGCAATGGAGGAATAAAGCTTTTTTTCAATAGCAAACTATGCGGTCTGAGCACGGTTATGCAGGGGTAGCAGGGACTTCACACCAACAGTATATCAAGACTCAAGTAAACCCTTGACTTGTCCAAAGTCTTCAGTTTCCTTGTGAGCATCAGACCCTAGCACTAACTGGCAGCTAGCCAAGAAGCAGAATAGGTAGGCAGACTTTCAGCGGACGGACACTTGACTTGTAACTCTCTTGCGAGAATGGAGGCAATCAACAAGCAGGTGCAGTTACGCAGATGGTGAGGGCGGGGCTAGTGTGCTCACGCTTACACTGCTGGCGGCCACTCTAGTTCAAGGCGTGAGTTTATGTTCTAAACTGGCTCTTCACAATTGAATTGCGTGAGACCTAAGTCTAGCGGGTCTCTTCACCAAGGTTGAATGTGTAACACTTATATCTGGGCAATGGTATTGTCCCGTCAATGTCCCGTGTCTTACTATCTTTATCTGTGCATCTTCAAATCTCTGATATCTTTCCAAACAAATCTAGAGTCTCCTATATTGCCCGTATATCTGGGGGGATAGTTTACTGGCTAATACAGAGTACACAGCTGGCTTTATACATTTCAGAAAGAAGTAAAGGAGATAGACGGAATGAATAGGAACAATAAAGGGTGGGAGCCCAAGTAGTGAATGGCCAATGGCGTAGAAGGCATTCTCAACCATGGGTATTATGACCTGCTACCGGGGCTAGTCCACATGTATTTCTCTAGCACACCATAAGGTGTGCTCAGTTGTCTTGGTTTCCATCTTTCTGACTGAGCAAGTCAGTTTTTTTAGTCATTGCTGACTGGTCAAGTCAGTCTTAGTCAATTCCTATTCAACTTCTGTATCAGTCCTGTACTTCACAAGCTCAGTGGAACTCATAGTACATATCTAGCAGATTGACAATATAGTGCGGTGCTATACTGGCGGACCAGTATAGTGACCAGTGAAATATAGCGCGGCGCTATTCTATAGTGTTGATCCTCATCAATCATATCAGTAAATCCTTGATGCGAGGCCCGCATCTTTCTAACGGTCAGATCTGCCCGAGTAACCACAGTGATGGTTAACTCAGTAACATGTCTTCATCCCAATCTAATCAGTTGGTCTGATACACAAAATGGTGCAGCGCTATATCTCTGCCGGCCCTAATGTGGTTGTACCAATCCTGACTTCATATATCTTGTTTTAATAGTCATCAGACTATTCAGAAGCCGTTGAAGCGGCAAGTCAATAATTCTGAGTAGTTCCCTGATGTTTCACCTCCAGCGCATAAGACAATGGCTTACCGCCACCCTCTATAGCTCAGTGTAGAATATCATAGTCAGGACGTTGAAACGGTGCACTTCTTATATGACTAGGAATAGCTAATTGATAGGTATTGTGAACAAACACCCAAAACAACCAACCACAACCAATCTACCTCCAAAGATCTAAGTGCTTCTCTTTGTGAGTTCGGGTCCAGGCCGTAGTATGCGACCAGCAGGTTTGAACAAACACAAGTTTGATTTATAGGCTTCTAACAACACACTCTACAACGTACTAGCAATATGCAACCGCCAACAACAACACTGCTAGGAACCTAGGGATGGTCCGGGGGTGTGTTTATATGGGGTGGATACAAGATGGCTGGACCGCTAGGTCGAGAACACCAGGGCAGAGTATGTAGGTTTGTGAAAATCCTCGCTAAGGGCAGCCCCAAAGACTACTGAGGCTAACAACAAGGGACTTCAATCCTCAAACGGCAAGACTCTCCTTGACTGCCAACCTGTTCCTTAACCAAGAACAGGAACCTTTCCGCTTTTATCGGCACTAGTTCACTACAAGCGTCCAGCTAGCGACCCAACACACTACGACAGAGCTTCCGTCTATATCGGGGTGAAGGCGAAGTCACTGACAAGTTATAGCCAAACTAGAGGTGGGGGCACCTAGTCTGTCTTCTTCTTAGTGGGCTCAAGCCAACACACAATCCACCTAGCAAGTGATCCAACACACTACGACAGAGCTTCCGTCTTGTCGGGGTGAAGGCAAAGTCACTAGCGCAAACTGCAGCTGGGTCTCGAAGAGAACACCCTTGTTTTATATGTGGAGGTCTAGGACCAACAACACGAAATCCTCAACTTAGTCACTCGATGTTTCCAGAGTCCACAGTCTACTGATTCCAATATAAAGACTACTACAAGTGAAGTTCGGTGTCAACCTCCACTAGCAGCCTGAGTCCACTAGCACCAGCTTCATCCAAAGTCTGGGGCGTAATGTTCTTAGACCCTAGTCTGTCCTGCGCTCCCTTTTATACTACTAGGTTCGAGTTACATGTGAAAGTGAGCTGAATAATACAATAAGCAATATTAGATGATAAGAAATACGGTCAGCCAATGAGACGACTGCCATTTGGTTTTGGGACTGGTTTGGTATATGCCAGGTCAGCCTCGCTGACCAGCTAGTGTTCAACCGTGGGTATATCAATGGATCCTCAGCCCTCCGTCTATGCTGAGCACCCCTTCCGGACCAACCGGCAATGTAGCCGGTGATCTAGGTCATCTCTACTCTGTCAGAGCGTCGATCTATTACATCTAGGTGACGCAGTGTTGCGACCGACATCAAATGGTCATAGCTCGTTGGTCAGAACGTCGATCCGCCCTCCGGTCATCGGTACAGGCTGTACGATCGTCCCTATCTCTGTTCCAATAGCCGACTGGCTATTCCCCTTCGCCCTAGCTGCCCAGATCGGGCACTAGCCGCGTGCTGCCTCATCTTGTATGTCGTTGTATGTCTTTGTCAAAGCCCTAGCCGGTCACTAGTCGGGTTATTCCGCCTAGCGCCGTCTAGTCGCTTATCTAGAGATTAGATAGTACCACCGGTTACCGTGCCGAGCTTCCTAGCTCAAGGCGTAGTCCCCTAGCTGCACTTCCATCGTAGATATCCGTCTGCTAGATCCTCGCTAACGCCGTCCCAAGTCATCTCTGGACTACTAGAGTCTCCTAGGTCATGTCTCATGAATGTATAGGCAGTGGTTTAATCCCTGGTTGTTTGTACACTCAGCTAGCAGCTAGCGCGTCACACTAGTGCAGCCTCGTGCTACAGTCAGCAGTTAGGGCTCGCTCTGACTCTCCTTTTATCACCTAACAAGTGGTCTGCGTACTAGCTGGTATGCTAGTAACAACAGAAGTGCTAGTTGCTTCCCGCTGTATAAATACTGGTCATAGGAATCGCAAAATTAGCCCTAGATGCCGCGCATTTATGTTACGCCGTTTCAACGTAACAGCCTTTTTGGCTGCCTTGTCAAGTCTACTCAATCCTTCATAGTTGATTTGTTACACTGATTTTCGGCCATCAATAGTGTAGCCTACCACCCCAGGGAGGGTGTACGCTCATAATCTAATGCCTCACTTCTGCCCACTAATAGGTTCAAAATGAAATAAAAACTGGTGTTTTCATGCATGTTTTGGTACACGCCCTATCACCAGAAGCACTGTCTTACAGCATCTTGCTAAGGCTTTCACCTGGAACTCTGCCCTGGCTGAGACCTTGGTTCTGCAATGGGCCTCAGACTTCTTGGACATCTTCGACAAGGGGTCTTTTGACCCCCTGCCGGAATGTCAGGCATGGGACCATGTCATTGAGCTCATCCCAGACTTGAAACCAGCCAACTGCAAGGTGTACCCAATCTCCCCACTCGAGCAAAGGGATCTCGAGGCCTTCATTGTGGAGGGATTGAGCACCAGCTGCATCCATCCATCCAAGTCTCTGATGGTGTCCCCAGTCTTCTTCATCAAGAAGGAGGACAGTGCCCTTTGGTTCGTCCAGGACTACCGAGTGCTCAACATGATGACCGTGAAAAACCAGTACCCACTCCCTTTAATCAACGACCTTATTAACTGTTTGAAGGGAGCTCAATTCTTCATGAAGCTCAATGTCCGATGGGGGTTCAACAATGTCTGGATCCGGGAAGGTGACAAATGGAAGGCTGCTTTCTGTACTACAAGGGCTCTTTGGGCCACTGGTGATGTACTTCAGCCTTACCAACTCACTGACTACTTTCCAGACGATGATGAATGACATCTTCCAGGACCTCATCCTGTCTGGAGACATCATGGTCTACCTCAACAACATCCTCATTGCACCCTTAAACCTGGTCCATCACTGAGAAATTTTCCAAGAGGTTCTTTGTCAGCTCCATGCGCACCGCCTCTTTCTCTGTCTGGAGAAGTACAAGTTTGAGAAGTCAATGATCGAGTACCTCAGTGTCATCATCTCACACAACCGTGTGGAGATAGAACCAGTAAAGGTCGCTGGAGTTTCTGCTTGGCCTGCCCTGGAGAACAAGAAGGACGTGCAGCAATTCCTCAGCTTCATGAACTTCTACCAGAGGTTCATCCAGGTGTTCTCAGATATCACTCAGCTCCTCTTCAATCTCACAAAGAAGGGCATGGACTGGGTCTGAACCGACTTGATGGCCACCGCATTCCAAGCACTCAAGGATGTGATGGCAGCTGGGCCAATCCTGATCCTGCCAGATGAATCTCGGCCGTATCAGGTGGAAGCAGACAGCTCGGATTATGCCACTGAAGCCATCCTATCCCAGCAAGATGCAAATGGGAAGTGGCACCCGGTCATGTTCTACTCCAGGAACTTGAACAATGTCCAGCACAACTATGAGATCCACAACAAGGAGATGCTCATGATTGTCTGAGCCCTCGAGGAATGGTGGCACTTCCTCAAGGATACACAGCACCTGGTCAAGATCTGGACGGACCACAAGAACTTGGAGTACTTCCAGAAGGTGCAAAATTGGAACCAGAGACAGGTGCAGTGGTCCCTGTACCTCTCCCAGTTTGCCTTTGTGCTGCTCCACCAGCTCAGCTGCCTCATGGGCTGCCTGGACACACTGTCTCGCCACCCCAACCACGGGGTCGGCTCCAATAACAGGGATGTCACTCTCCTCCATCCGGACCTGTTCCATGTCCAGGAACTGGAAGGCATTGTGGTTGACAAACCTAAGATCCCCCTCCTCTGTGATGTCTGAGAAGCCTTTGTGGCTGAGCTGGACCTTGAGGATCCTGTGGCACCCATCACCTGAGAACTCCTCAAGAACTGCAGGGTTTGCTCCCCCCACTCGGCTGAGTAGCGGCTCTCCAACAGACTTCTCCAGTTCTGTGTTCTGCAGCAAGATTGTTGCGCTGCAGAATAAAGACCTCCATCAGAGGATCATGGTGCAGCACCACAATACACGGGTGGCCAGGCATGCTGGCTGCTTCAAGACATTGGAGCTCATGCAACCGGACCAAGGCGCTTCAGGAGCTGCCCCACAGAGAGCTCCACCTGACAGAGATTCCAGAGGAGTGCCGGGATACCATCTCGGTGGACTTTATTGTGGAGCTTCCAGAAGCACACAGGTTTGATGCAGTCATGGTCATGGTTGATGTTCTCAGTAAGCGGGCCCATTTCAACGAGTGCCATGCTGGCCTCAAAGTCATATTTGTCAACCATTCAACTAGGTAGAAGTTAGGTCCTGGGCAGCATGAGTTATCGGTGTGTGAGCCACCCCCTCAATTGTGCCATGAACATCTTATTTACACCAACTGAACAGGAGTTAGAACTCTGAGAGAGGCAGCACAAACGAGTTGTGATATGGTGTGGTGTGGGATGCTGAAAAGCCACTGTTATTTATGGGTGCCACACTGGGGAGGCGATGCAGAGAATCACTGCCAGAGATGGTGGCAGCAGTGAGAACCAGGGAGAGGCTGCAGGAACTGGATATGAACGACTCACTTACAGCGGTAAAGCTTGGTGTAAACAAGCTCAAGTCAAGCCCAGCCACAAGCCAAGCCGTCCAAGCCCACACAGCCAAGATCAAACTCCGCTAAGCGGGACAAGCTGTTTTGGCAAGCCCATTGGCTAAATCTGCATGAAAGCAAGTGACTCTAGGACCCCGGAATGTCAGCCAAAATGCTGGGAAATTCAGGAATTGGTGAAACCGGCAAAGCCACTGGCAGCATGATCAGCAGCATCTGATCTAGGTTTGACAGCTCTGATGATATGCTCGACAAGCCACCTCCCCTCTGCTTGTGCCCGCCTGCATGCAACATATTGGTATCGTTGGCCGACACCGGTGGGCATGCAGCGCTCAATGCTGCTGCCTGGTGTCAGGTTTTGGTTCCACCATGTGTGCAGGAGTGTGTGTATGCCACAGGATGCCTGTTCCCTGTTCACAGCTCACCTGCACTGCTCTCAGCAGGCATATAGCCACAGCAAACAAGCACTGAGCGCTGGCATGTTCACCCTTGTGAGCTGCAGCTACTCAGAGTTGGCGTGCTGCATTCAAGAGTCAAGTGTTGCAGTGGCTTTAGTTCACAAAAGACACTGCTAACGTTGATGCCATTTCACGTTCATTGCACACCTTTCCTTGCCAGCCACTTGTTGTCAAAGTGCTTCAGAGGCTCAGTGAATTGGAACTCCGACATGACATAAGCTGTCAGGATCGAAAATTCCCAAAATCAAATGATTTTGTTGGGATTGGTCCAGGCCTTCCAAATTTTTCAAAAAAGTTGTCGGGATCGCAGGACAGGCCTCAATTTCGCTAAAAATGCTCCGGAATTCCATTTTTCGCTCCAAAACCACTTGAACTGTGCTCTATATAAAAATGGCCGAAGGTGCCATCCCACCTCCCAGGGTTCGTTCTGATGTCCATACCCTGAATGCGGATTGTCGGCCGCCGCAGCGGAACCTTGGCGGAACCCCGGGAAAGATGGCAGGGGAAAAATGGTCAGCCAACTTCCATTCCCTGCATTGCGGGATAAAACATTCACTCCATCTCATCACCATACTTCAGCACTTTAATGCTGTTCCGCTTCATGCATTTTCACTCATCTGATTTAAATTTCTAGCTATTGAAAGACCCACCCATGAGACGGGGCATACGGCGACCCCTTCACTCGTTCGGTGTTCCCGGGCTTAGCGCCATGTTTTTCAGCCCTGTCACTTGGAAATTTATTGCAACAATATCAGTATCAAAGTGTGCTTTCAAGCGCAGTACATTCTGTTTCTGCATCTGTAAACTCCGTGTCCATAACTGTATCATTTCGACCAACTAAGTGTTCATTAATTTTATTTCCTTGCACTCATCGAGATGCCTGATAAATCTTCTTTTGAATTCTAAGGAATTTTTAAGACCTCAAAAATTGGGTGTTTCGCATTACATGCACACTGGCACTGGGGGCAATCACTGACACATATGATCTTCATATGTGTCAAATGCATATGGTCTGCAGGTAAAACAAACATAACAAAGCTGCCTTTGATTTTCAAAGGCCGCCTTTGGCACATGCTTTGTTCCCCCACACAGGAGCACAAAGCATGCAACAAAGCTGTCCTTTGTCTGTCAAAGGCAGCTTTGTGACGTTTGCAAGAGGCGTGCGATCTCCTTATCGCGGATATATTCCCACGCGGGACCCACCCCCCAAATAAGGCAAGTCTGAGTCAGCGGCGTCCGCGCGGCCATCAACTCGCCACACACTTGCCACTAACCATCTACGCGCGCGTCCCGTTCCGCTTAACCCACCCGACCGGCGCGTCTTTGCCAACCTGCAACAGAGCCGATGGAGAGTCGATCCCTCTGTACATACCCCATTGTCAAATAATACACGGTGGCGCTGCACGTCAAACTCACGTGCACAGATCAACTTCCACGATCCAGAGATCGCTCGCCTCTTATACGTTTGTTTTACCTGCAGACCATATGCATTCGACGCATATGGTTTTCATATGCGTTGCTTTTTGCCCCCAGTGTGGGTCAATATAATACAGTAGTGTCGGGACGCCTCGGGCCGGGTTGAGTTTGTTCCGTCAAGTCATCTGTTCCTGCTAGGTCTTGTGCTGGTGTTCTCATGCATACACCTGGCGGCCGATTGCGAGAGTTTTCATATTTCGCCTGGTTTTCCTGGGCTTGCTACCGTGTCATCTGCAATGGCCGCATATCGGTTCGAGCATCAACATCACCCAGTATTCCAGGACTTTCAGCTTCCGCACTGCTTCCTCCTTCAATAGGATACTGAGCTTGATATTCGGAAAATTGGGTATATAAGTGAGGTTTCCTGGTCTCAAGATACCCTGGTATCTCTTCGCACCAGGCGCTATCATGCGTTTCCACTTTGCCCACCAAGTCTTCCTCGCTCTCGCCGCAACAGAAGTTGCTTCTGCTGCTGCCACAGTCTACCTTGCTGGCGATTCGACGATGACTCCGAATGGGAACAACGATGGGACTGCAGGTGGGGTCTCTCATATTTTCGTGACCTGTTCTGATATCGCTAAGGATGGGGAAAGTTCCTCCCTGACTATGAGAGCCTCACTGTCGTGAACAATGCCATCGCGGGGAGGTCTGCACGCAGCTTCACACGAGAGGGCCGCTTCACAGCAATGGCTGCAAACGTCAAGACAGGCGATTATGTTGTCATCGAATTTGGACACAACGATGGAGGGAGCTTGACCCCGACTGATCACGGGCGGACGGATTGTTCTGTCGGCGCTGCTGGGTACGCGACAACGTGCACCAGTGTGTTCGGGTACGTCTTGCCAGTCTTTCCCCTTGACCATTTGCGTTAAAGACAACGCAGCGGCGTTACCGAAACCGTGTTGACATACGAGGCATACCTCGTGAACGCAACCAAGCTCTTCCAAGCGAAGGGCGCTAAGGTTGGTCACGGGTACACCCGCGGGTACCGCCAGCTCAACCCGTACCCGTACCCGCTGAAACCGCACCCAGTGCGGGTCGGGTATAAAACCCGTGCGGGTAAACCCGCGGTTTCTCAACCACCCGCGGGTCGTCCAACCCGTCGGGTTTACCCGCCAGAATCAAGCCGAAATCAAGTGTATTTTGTGAAAGTAAATTAGTACGACTACTTCTCTACAACTTTAACCTCGTTATCAGTGTTCACCTCAATCACCTCTGACACCTTGCGCTTTAACTTGGCCGGCGTGCAGGCATCAACTAGTTCCTTGATGCGAAGAAGACCTTTCCGGCCCCAGGAGCCCAGGCACATCTGACGGCGAAAAGAAGGACCTGACATGCGATTGCGAGTGAAGCCGAGCAGACGACGACCATGCGAGAAGATGCGTTCGACCGCGACGGATGTAGCTACAGAAATATATTAGTTTTTTGAGTTACACCGGTAAACTGGGCACTTACATGGTACACTCAAGTAATCCAATGCGACCTGGGACAGGACAGGATACTCACCCCGATGGTTCCACCACCACTTCATCGGGTCATCAGTCTTGACGCGGGGAGCAGCGAGATAGTCGGAGAGCTCGTCACGGGCCTCGTCCTCAATGGCGCCGAGGTTCTGGAAAGAATTGAAGAAGTTGGGTGGAGCAGTAGTGTCGAACGAGCTAGCAGGAATCTATAGAGTTCAGAGTGTGAAGATGCAATGAATGACGGAAAAGAATATTCACCTCTCGAATTTCAGGCTCATTTGAAGCAAGGTGCTTGCGGTACTCGTCATATTTGGCCCGCAATTTTTTTTCACGGGTCGAGATCCATTCAGAGTCGAACCTATTGGCACGAAAATACTCAAGCTTTGAGCTTGGATGAAGGACTACCAATGTTATCAATTTATGAAGGTATCGTAACGGTAGGGAAACTCACTGGTAGCAAGAGAGTAGATATCAGAGAGGCTCGTCTTCATGTAATTCCGCTGGAGAGTGGCGCGCCCAAGGGATACGGCATGGACAACGGCTGGCTGAAGCTTATGGTCCCCGCGTGACTCAAGAACGTCGTCGATGAAGTCCATTGTTGACACAACGTTAGCGATGGTGCTTTTCGAGTCGCTCGAGAAGTATAGAGTCGCATCCTTAAATACCTGTCAAGAAGCGAATCTAATCAGGAAAAATAAAAATAAAATAGGAGAAAGTGGAGACAAACACGAAGTACATGGATCAGATCCCCAATGACCTTCCACTCGTCGTCGCGAGCTCATACTGGCGCAAGTTATATGTCCTGTCGCTGGTGATGGCATCAATCACAGGACGGTATTCCTCAGTGAAAGCAAGCATGTCATAGGTCGAATTCCAGCGAGTGCGCACATCGCGCGGGATGATACGCTCCTTGAACTTCTTGTCTGTGCAAAGCTTGCGCCAGGCGGGAAGCAGGATGGTTGTTGAATGAATTACAGCAAAAGAAACTTTGCGAATCTGGGAAGAGATGAAACGGCGGAGCAAAGAAGATTTATTTAAAATACACCACATACTTTATCGAGGGACTTCTTCACGCCCCGAGTGTTCGCATCGAAAGCCATCTTTTCTTCGTCGCCCATCTCTTCCCACTCATCCAACTCCACCTCATCATTGTCCTCGGCATCGGAGTCCATATCCAAGTCCATTGCAGCGTCCTTCTCAGCCTCTCCTTCGTCGGCAAACACGCCGTCGAACGAGGCAGTGTCCGAGACGAGATCCGGGATGTCGTCGTCGTCATCGTCGTCGTCATCGCCGTCTGCATCTTTACTATCCTTCTTCTTCTCGGGTGCAGAGAAAGGCTTGAGGATCGATTTGGCAATAAGGTTGAGCGTGTGTGCGAAGCATCGCACCCGATTGATTTTGTTAAAGGAGTTGGTAGCAAGGGCGGACATCTTGGTATTCTGCGTATCATTGGATCTCGCATTGTCGCCAGTCCAGGCAAAGATCTAGGGCATAAGATAAACTGACTAGCTTGATATTTATATATAGAAGATACATACTTTTTGGCTGAGGCCGTGAGTTGCGAGCATCTGGTCAAACGCGCGAGCTAGTGTCTCGCCTGAGTGCGACTATTATGATACAATGAGCCATGAATATGCGAAAGCAAGTAACAACGCACCTCGGGAACCTCGATAATGTCCAGGAGGAAGGAGAGCGGGTTGCCTTCGTGGTGAAGATGGACAGTCCACGCGACGAATGCGCGATGATTCGGAGAAGTCCACGCGTCTGTGGCGAAACTGAGTTGGCCAGGGTGTTCCTTAAACAGTGTTAGTTTTGAAATTCAAGACGAACTATAGCTGACTGCTCACCTGAAGCAGATTGTCTATCGTGTTCTTGCATTTTGCGAAGGATGCCTGAATGTCGCGCGAGACAGTCCGATTTTTGGGAAGGTGGAGGTGGGGGCGACTAGCGGTCATTAGCGTACGGAAGCCGTGGTCTTCAATAAGGTACGGCGGACGAGATGCTCCCGTAATCCACTGCACGATATGAGCCCTGAGAGGTTGTGAGTGAGTGTAGAAGACAGTTGTGTAGAACTCACCGAGCCTCTGCGTTGGTGTGTGCACGGTGCGTAACGTCGACCGGCCGTTGCCCGGCGCGTGCGAAAGCTGCGAAAATAGAACCATCGGGGTTTTTCGCGGTCTCGCCGCGAATAGCAGCGTCGACAACATTTTGACCAAAGCAGCGGATAGTGTGAATCTTCATGTTGCTAGTGGAGCCGGCATCAGAAGCGCGGGAGCCGTTTGCGTTCTGGAACGCGCGTTTCACACCCTTCAGTCCATTATCTGGAATTACATGAATTCTGATGAAAATACTGGAGAACTTGAACACCTACTTTTGCACCGAGTGGAAGCACATTTGAAAAAGTGGTACCGGCTGCCGTCGTCCCCATCAACAATGGTGACGTCCGAAAAGAACGAGTAGATAGGTGAAGTCCATTTCTTCTTCAGCTCGGCTGGAATGGGGTGTTACCGGGCAGAAAACGAAGTGAAGCAAAAAAAAAAAAAACATACCGAGTTGCTCTTCCTCGGTGAGTTCCCGCGTGCCGCCCACCTCATGGATGAAGGCATCGTCAGAAGCATTGGCAGGGGAGCCTGAATCGTAGCGCATCAGAAAGGAGGATGGGAAAGAAAGCTGTAGTGGCAGTATGTTACGCACCGTCGTCCGAAACATCCTTTTCTCCTTCTACAAAATTTAGAAACAAGAAGAGATTGAGATCTAGAAACACACCGGGGATGGGAGGAGTAGAATCGGCAAGGAAGCCTATCTCGTCGTCGCCGTCTTCGAGTGCAGCGTCAGCCTTAGAAGTCCTGCGCCGCTTGCGGCTAGGGCGAGCAACATTGACAGCTTGCTTGATGGTTTTTTGAGACGACAGCAGTCGCTTTCTTGGTCGCATTTTTGACAGTTTTGAGAGTTACTGAAGCGCGCGCCGGGAGAGAGGAAGAGGAAGATCGAGCGTCGCTAGCGACACTCTTCGGCATCGTGAGTGTGCAGCAAAGGGAAGGGAGATCCAAACTTTTATAGGCTTGAAACCAACCCACAATAAAATCCGAGCCACATGGCGACAAGAATACCTGGAGATAATACATCTGGGTACTCCTTGCTCACATGCAAAAACAAGATGGAGGTGGAGCATTTAGGCGAGTTGCGCCGCATGATTGTCAAGCAGAGACCACTTTGTTATCGAGTTTCTCGCGGATTTCAGAGCAATGCTGAGGTGAAATGGGGAAACCCAAGCCCAAGAGAGCTCCCGTGGAGTAGATAGTGCAGATCCTGGGCAATTCGACCCGGCGCTGAGCCCGATAACCGTCAGCAGAATTGCTCAAAGACTGAGTAGCGGGCCGCAGATTTGCTGGTACAGTCAATACATTCTCGTGTTCTCAATTCTGGATTGCAGACGGCGCAACAGTGGTGTGGAGGCGGTGATCATCGCGGTCTGAAGCAAGGGCAACGCGTGAGGTCACAATCACGCTCACGCACACTACAAATCACAGTGACTGGGCTAAAAATTGGTCCGAATTTCGGCCGAAAAACCGCCGGTTTACGGGTCGGGTAGACGGGTTTTACGGGTTGAACTCTCCTGCAACCCGTACCCGTACCCGGCATACCCCGGGTACAAACCCGCGGGTGAACCCGCATACCCGTGACCAACCTTAAAGGGCGCCAACGTGATTATCTCGACCGCCACACCGGACAACCCCTGGGAAACTGGGACGTTCTCGTACGTGCCGAACCGGTTCGTCACCTACTGCCAGGACGCTGCTACCGCAACTGGAGCGACGTTGGCACGGGCTGTTTACTGCTGCGCTGTACGATAAGCAGGGCGCGACACTCGTCAATTCTTACTATCCTTTCGACCACACGCACACGTCGCCTGCGGGAGCTACTGTTGTGGCGAGGGCGTTTATATTGGCTTTGGAAGCAACGAGCTCAACGTTGAAAAACTTTATTACTCATGATTAGCAGAGAAAAACTTTGTTTACGCGTCTTTATGGATAGTACGGCTTAAATACAGTCTAGTTATTTGGCACTGGGTCAAGTCCACTCAGATACCCGGTCAGCGGCACCGGAAAATTGCTTTCTGGGGTTCAACTGCAACCTCAACCAAGAATCTCAACTTGCGCTCAAGCTGGTAATCGCCCTTCCATTGAAGATCGGACGGACGCCTGAAACCATCTCGGCATCGGTTCTGTAGTGTAGCGGTTATTAGAGCCCGCTTCCTCAAAGTTCATTGTGCATACCATGGTGGCTCTACGTTTGCAGTTGGATCCTGATTCCTCCCAGGAGATAAAATTAGACGTGTATTTGGGTGGCGGAGGGAAGGATGAGAGCGATGAAATACTACTCGAGCGTCTTACAACAGCTAGCCTAGGGTGCAACTCGTAAATTGAATTCCCTTTAAGTTTACTTGATCACTGCCTCTTCTTGAAACGCACCTTCCCAGTTGTACTGGGCGTTATTGTTGCATCGAAGACCTTGTTGGCAGGCCGCACACCCTCCACCTCGGCCTGGACGTCGTAGTTAATTACCAGGTGCGCCATCATGGCTTTCAGTTCCGTGGCCGCGAAAAAGCGTCCCTGCCAGGATCATTCAATCGTACGACTCGGTGAATACGTGATATGTTGATCACAGGGCACGCGTGTTTCCCCGTTCCAAATGGCAAATGGTCCATAGCGGTGGAAATCATGTGGCGCTTGAAGATGTCTTGGTTGTCGTTGCGACTGTGGTTTGCCAGATGCTCCGCCCGCTCCCGTGCGAAACGGAACCCGTCAAACATCGCGGCATTGTCGTATTTTGCTGGTTGAAAAGCGAAATATTAGCCATTGGGCAGCTGAATAATAGAAGGTATATTACAATTGTCGTAATGTGTTGGTTGCGAGGCGACGCTAAGGTACGCGCCGTACGGGAAAACGAAGCCATTGGAGAACCGGAGGCCGTCCTTTGCGACTACTCAGCGCCGCATTCCCGCTGTTCATTGCTGCTAAGCGTCAACACAGGGAGAGAACCCCGAAATGAACACACCAGGTCCATTGGTATTGATGCGTTGCGATTCCAGAAAGCTGTCGATCTTGACTATGCTATTCAATCCCTTTGTCCAACCTACGCGTTCCGCCTCTTCGCGCATAAGTACCAGGTACTCGGGGTAGGTCATCAGATCAAAAAGTGCATGGGTGAAGGCCTGCAGAGCAGATGAAGACAAATTGTATTTCTTCAACAGGTCGGTGTTTACCATGGACGTTATATGGATGGCCACCATGTTCATTATTAGTATGCGCACCATAAGTGAAAGCGCCACTCGCTCCTCTCCTTCCGCAAAGTCCAAAAGCCACGAAATAAAATCATTCTAGGCACCGGTATCAGTGGACACTTCGAACACCATTGAAAAATAATCACAGGTTTACCAGGCCAATCTGGGCTAAGCTCCCTTTCCTTCGACAGCCTCTCTTCAATAAGCGGACCTGTAAGTGGCAGGGCTCTTGCGTTGCTCTTATTATTGGTGGAAATCAGGGGACCGATGAGCCTACAACTTCTACGTCAAGTTTCGTAAGATCCAGGAGCGAAGGAACTTGCGGCCGTAGAAATAGCGGAAATAATGAAAATTTCCGGACGGTGCGAACGACACCGATCGTATAGCACACGTTATTCGCCAGATACACTTTGTTTCTGCCTACGTGGAATTAGTTGAACGAAGGGAAGACATGGGGACGAAATCACATAAGGGGAGACCCACGAAGAGACGATTGCTCACGCGCGCCACTATCACCATCATGGTAGGCAGTACAGGGAGAGCTTTACATTCTAAATCGCGGTGTATGGTAAGGACGCCGAAGTAAGAGGTGAGGTTCCTCCGTACCCGATCCTCGCGGTCGCAGAACATCATTGAAGACGCAAACAATTTCATCCTTGACCTCCGGAAAACAGGCGTGCAGATTCCGTGTGAGAGTGGTGCGGATTGCGCGATGATGATACGGATCTTTGGCTAAGAATGGTGGAACATGAGAATCATGGAAAGAACGGGAGCTTCGGCTCACTTATAGCTCGACCCATGGTAAAATCCGCTATAGAACAAGGAATGAGACTTTCCGGTAAGGCAGAAAAACAGAAATTAACATTGAAGACTCTGCCAATGCGGGGAATATGAGAAACGAAGAAGTAACAGCGAAAATACCTCAACACCTGCGGCAAAAGATACCACATTGTCTGGGGTGCCAGCGATATCCTTGATGAGCTTTGGACTACACACCACATACTCCCATCGAAACAAACGGCGAAGTATTCCTCTGGGATACTGGTCGTATCCGCGCTGAATCAAATTTGGAGCATGATGAAGAAACTTGAGGGCATCCCAGTAGCTAGAAAGGAAGCTGGAAGATCCGATGACAGGTACAATATCCAGCTAGAGGGGATGAGAAATGTCTTTGTGCACGATAGATAAGGCACACCTTGCGGTCATGGAATGCTTTGCGGAAGGATGCCAGTACAGCCACAGCTGGTATGCCGTACAGAACAAGTAACTTCAAGTCGTTCATGGGCGGACGCTCTCGCCTTCAGGCAGCTCGAGACAGAGATAGGTTGTGGAGAGTTGCACAGTTCTTCCTGGCGAACATTGGGACTATTTATGTGCCCATCACAAGGAAGGCAAACCAAATGTTTTCCGCCCATCAACCAAGAAAGAAAACAAACCGAACGTAAATTGATAAGCAAAAAACCCTGCTGAAGGGACATGATATGTCGAAGACGTGTAATTTGGCGCCCCAGGATGCAGTCCGCAACCCGATGAAGATGAGCTACTGAGTGAATTCGAAGCAGATAAGAAGCCGTCGTTCCGAGATGGTACCTGAATAGGGCGCAATAGCGACGCATCGAACACAGCCTTCCGAGTACAGGAAAGCACGACAGGAAAGCACAGGTGAGGGAGTTTTGAGCGTGGCATGACCCAAAACAGACGCGCGAACCAGTCGAACCCCATAGCAGCAGTTGAGAGACTGGACGCACGGGCAGGGTGATTGTGAGGGCCGAAGGAAAAATGCAGAGCTTATGGCGGTGTATAGGACACAGACGTTAGATTTTCTTCTACACATCTGAAAAAAAGGCGCGGAGGATATGTCCATATTACTTACAGAGTGTGAAGCTTCCTCCCCAGCCCGGTTATCCTTGATATCTGAACAGGATCGCGCTTGAAATCGAATGTGAACGGTAAAGAGCACCCTCGATCTTCGCAGCGGCGTAGTAGAGACCGGACAGAATCGGATGCGGATGTCCACAGTCGAGTCGAGGCGCAGATTCTGCGTTGAGGAGTAAGATCGGACGACTCCCCTGCCCGCCCTCTGCCCGAACAGCACTCAGTAACCAGTCCTCTGCGCTTCCCTCTCTGAGAAAGTTGAGAGCAGGGACACCTGCTCATGGTCCAAGCGCGCCAAGCTCGTCTCAACAGCGCATTGTCGCACGTCCTCTCTCACCTGAGATTCAGCTCACGGGCACACGCTCTCCCAGCGTCAGGCTACGACTAGCTCGACGTCGCATCGGCGCAAGCACCACTCGAGCTCCCCGCTTCAGGCTACATTCTCCGGCGAAGGTGAGCACCGGAGCTCACGGGCGCAGGCCCTCCCTCACCACACACTCGGGGACGCGGTAGCCGATAGATATTCGCCAGCAAGCGAACGGGCTCTACCCCACCGGCACGCCCTCGTGTTCTTCGCGTTTCGACGCACGCGCGGGGTAGCGCTCCACCTTCTGCTCTACCCCGACTTGTGTTTGGTACATTCTTCGCCGGGCGCGGAGGGACGCAGCGCGTATCTTTCCAATGCACGCTACACACCCAGCTCGCCGTCGTCCGCACCAGCGAACGGAAGCCATGGGCGCTCCTCCCCGCCTCACTCCACCACCAGTCCCCGACACAGCGCACACCTCCCTATGCACCTTAAACCCAGCTCCCTTTCGTGGCAGCCGACGTCGTCCGCTGGAAAGCGCAAGCTCCCCGCCTCCCACTACCATCATCCCCGGTGCGGAGGGACGCAGCCCCAGCTCGCCGTCGTCTGCACCAGGAAGGGAAAGCGCAAGCGGTCCTCCCCGCACCACTCTACCCCCATCATCCTCGTCGCGGACGGACGCAGCGAATGTCCTTCCAATGGAGGCTAAACCCAGCTCGCCATCGTCCACATCGGCAAACGGAAGGGGCCCGCACTCCTCCTCGCCTCACTCTACCACACACCCAGCCCGCTGTCGCCCGCACCAGCAAACGGAAGCCGGTGGCTCCTCCTCGCCTCACTCTACACACAAGCGCACGCCCTCGCCGCGTCTCTTCTCTTCTCCCTCTCTTCCGACGCCGCAGTCCCTTCCAGGCCCGCCTTCAGTCGAGGGGCACCGCGCACGGCCGAGAATGGGCGGCGACGATCTATCTGGGCGAGCTCCTTCCCTGGCGTCCCTCCAGCCATTACGCTTCGACCCGGAACGACGAAAGTGATGGACAATCCAAGGCACAAGTGCACGCCCTCTCCACGTTTCTTCGCCCCCTCCTGTGCAGGCCCACTCCACCTCCAGTGATGGTACTTCGACCCAGAACGGAGAAGGAGCCCCGTCCTCACCTGCGCCACATCGACGCGAACGGAGCGTGCGCGGTGAACTGCACGTCTTCGCGGGCCCATGGCGCTTCTTCAGCGAGGATCGTGGAGTCCCGTAAGGGCTGACTGCGGCATTCATCCATCCCCTCCGCAGCCCTTCTTCGGGACGTGCGGCTACACGGCCGGGTGGCACGCCCGCCCTCCAGGGACGACGGCGAGGCCGCGTCTACGATGGTTCTCGGAGAAGAACGGGGTCGCGGACGCGGCGAATGAGGGTCAGTGTGGTGCGACGCCAAGACGTGAAGTGGCGGGTGACTGCAAAAGAGGCGTTAGCGGATGATTAAGGAACAAGACAAGCGGGGAAGAAGAGGGGTAAGAGGGGCACGTCTTCGAGGGAGGAAGGGAGAACGAGTGAGATGGCAAAGGGCGTGGGCGGGCTAGGGGAGGAAGGAGGAGAGACTTCGAGAAGGACGGTGTGGAGGGAGGAGGGAGGGATGTATGGAAACACGCTCGGGAGGACAAGGAGAGGAGGCACGAGGAAAATGGGAGAGGAGGCCGAGGTAGGGACGAATGGGAAGGATGCAATGGGGAAAGCGAGGATTCGAGAAGTGTAACCCACCGCATCGATTCATACACATACATGGGCACTTGCATCGCCAGGCGCCGTACCGAGCGCAGATCGTTTCCAAGATGGCTGCCAGACTTGGAGAGGAAGGGCAAGCGCCTGCGAGAGTGCATGGATGATCAGATAGGTATAAGAGTACAGAAGAACGACGCACGACACAATCCACGGGCAGCAGCAGCGCCTCGCCATTGACTTGGCCGCTCGCAGTTCTTTCCCCGTCCTCTACCGCACGATCGGGGTCGCAATAGTATCCGATGCCGAGCTCGACTCGGCGCAGGTGCTCCCAAAGCCAGATCCAGGATCCATATGCGCGCGAGTGACGGGCAGCGGGGTCTCGGTCCTCGTCTCTCATTCTGCCCCTCCCTGAACCGATATCGAGCCGCCGAACGGGGAGAAAGAAAGCTGCGAGGGAGGAGCATGGGGCAGGCGGCGCGGGAGCAGGGTAAATGTACCACGTCTCGAGATTTTAAGAGCCAACGGGCAACTCGCGTCATTCCACACCGCCAATCCGACAACCCGCGAGTCGTTAAATCCTCGTGGAAGTGGCGAAAGAATGCGGATAATCCGCCTCTAAGCTAAAGGTTCTTGAGAATCTGAGATTTCAGGTTGCTTGCGATAGCCACTTAGGTGGATGAGGTTGTTGGTGTGTATGTGTCGATCAGAGGCTTCGCCGTCGGCTTTGATCGATTATCATCAAAACCGAGTCCAGTGTGGCATTGTTGTGGTCTTGCCTTCTGCCGCCATCTGATTTTCTGAATTCTGGCTGACCACAGATTTTGCATACATAGAACGGCCACTTGCAACAAGATCCGGGGACAAACCCAGCAAACCGACACAGATTTCTTGATATTTTTTATTGGCTTGGATTCGAACTCGAATCGGCCCCACAAAACCTCTTGGGATGCTACACAGGTTGGACTTGTGAGGTACAAGCTCGGTGAAATAAAGTGAGACTGCTAGGACTCGACATTACAGTACCAAAATCTATTTTCAGGAATAATCGTAACATGGCCGGAGTCACCAGGCTTTGCGATTTGGTGAACTCATAAGAATCTGGAAGGGACCCAGCGGTCGTCAACATGATGGACGAGATGATATTGCACGCGTGTTCTGTGAGTACTAATACAGCTTTCTTTCTGGGACCATGATGCATGATTTACTGAAGTCGCCAGAGGAACAAGACATTCAAAGACTTCTGTTCCCATCTGTTACCGTCCCGATAAGATGGATTCCCTTGTACTGCTAAAGACGAATCTGCCCCCGTGTCTCCGACTGATTCCTGATACTGGGTTTATTTTCTCCAGCAGCCCACAGTCGACCATCCCGCTCTTGGTCTACAACTCCTTGGACGATCTCTACCTACTTCCCCACCTCTCGCGGGCCACGTCAATGTGCGCCACCAATCGCTCCTCTCAGCAGGCTTCACCCTGATGATTTAATGCAATCGTTCATTGAAGATGTCAAAGAACAAGACGATCAAGGACCTCTGTTCCCATCTGCCAATTGAAAGACGAATCTGCCCCCGTGTCCGAGTCTCCTAGTGATTCTTGATACTGGGCTTATCTTCTCCAGCAGCCCATGGTCTTTCTGACTCCACGATCATCCCGCTCTTGCTCTGTACCGCCTTGGACGATCTCTACCTACTTCCCCACCTCTCGCGGGCCACGTCAATGTGGGCCCCACCCATCGCTCTTCTCATTTGTGCTCTGTGGCATATTGGCTCTGTGAATGGGTACATTGGGCCCAGGCAAGATCGTGAGTCGAGCTTGGTGGTTTAATGTATCTACGTCTAACGGTGCTACTTAGCTTCAGGCGTGTCCGCCACCCAGCCTGCGATTGTGACGCCTGCATTCAGCTTCAATAAAATCTCAGAATTCACAACATGCCAAACGGCTGTAATAACCTGGTTGTATTCGCCCGTCACAACCAGCGATATCTTTGAGCTGACACTGTCCATAACCAATGATGGTGTTGCTCAGCCTCCTCCTCCATCGGCAACATCGACTAAGATATTCACTACCAACCCCGCCGCCAGGGCTGTGAGCCAGCGCGACATCACCACCCAGCAAATTAACGCTGATCCCATCGACCCACTATTGCGTCAATGTCTCCGCAGGATGGTACGAGATGACCGCGACATTCGGTTTGCCTGGTTTCAGTAAAGAATCCCTCGAGTTCTACGTCGAAAACGGCACCGATATTTCCTGCCTCACGCCGACTCGCACCTCCCCATTTTCGTCGATCCCATCCAATCCTGCATCGTCGCATAGCGCCACATCTGCCTCGGTCTCGCCATCCACTGGAGTCCCAACCGTCACCCCCGCTTTCTCCAAGCACAAGGCGAACCGCGGGGTAATGGTGGGCGGGGCGGTACTACCGTAGGCGGGGTTGCAGCCCTGTGCGGAGCCATCGCAGCATGCCTGGACCTTATGCGGCTTCGCCGACGCCGCAACATACCCCTCCTGTACACACCCATACCACCGGTGCTACTCAGATCGTCTTCACCGCCGCCGATGAGGTTGAAAGATTCGTCTTCCGCCCCTGCGCCACGTGCAGAGGCAGAAATCCGCGTACCAGGGCCTACGGCAGTGGTGGTAACACCGGAAGTCCAGCCTCCCGCAGTACCAGTGGCTGCCGTGGCCCCCAGCGTGCCGCCTCCAGCAGCGGTTGATGCTCCGGAAGTACCCCTGCCTACCGACCAACAGCGCAGACGAGACTTGGAGGTCGAGGAACGGTTGAGATATCTGGAGGAACAACTGGCGTCCGTCACTCAGCCACCGGCATACAATTAGCCCACACATCACTGGACTTTGTGAACGGCCGCGAGGGGGTTGTGCAGTGTGGGGATCAAATCCACGAGTGGGTGCCAGAACACTGTGTACTTGTGTGTCATACTGGGACTTCTCCTGACAATGGCCGGACACGGAGGTTGGGACACAGCAGTCCTCGGAGTCATGGACAGGGCTCTGGACTTTGTGGTCGACTCTTTTCCCTCCGAAGTCCGTCCCCGTTGTCAGCTGTGGTTTATGGGAGTACCTCGAGGAATTTCTCTCTTGGGAATCTGATTGGATTTTCCTTTCTGTGATGAATGGATTGTTATAGGGCTATGTATTTTCTGCTTTATTGGGCATTCGACCGCATTCGACCGCATTCTCAACGACTTCCGCTGAAGCTAGCCCGCCTCCTTCCACCGAGGATCGCACGGACACCTAAAACAACTTTTCCATCGGTTGTGTAGTGTAGCGGTTATCACTCCAGATTCTGATGCGAATCTTGGACTTCTGGCAACCCCGGTTCGATTCCGGGCACGACCTATGAGGAGCTGCCGCTATTGGATTTTTGTGGGTTGCGAGAATTCTCATCGCCCCAGTAATGCATTCCTTTTAAGACCGTGATTGATTCCCGACCGAACGTTGCACCAGTGGGAAAATTTGCGTAATATGTCCCTCAGTTATACTACGCTGTTCCTGTTCCATGATTTTGGTATGAGGTCCCTATTTTTCACTCACTTCTCTGTTCCTTCTTTAGTTCTACCGCGGCGGGTTGAAGAACTCTGGTCGTGAGCTCGGCTACGGGGTGATGGAGGAGTCCAGGGACAATGGTGTACAAAGTGCCTGTACACTTCGATAATCTTTAGGCCCCGGCGTTCCTCAGCGGGACCGGGCGTGTAATCTACCTACCTATCTACCTACCTTCCTCCTCTTAAGTCCCATGTTTTACTTCGTTTTGCAGTCACTTATTCAAATCCGGCCCGCAACCCCCGAAGTGGTTCTTGTGCAATAGTGGGCTCGAGAGAAATACGAGGGTTGAAAGACATGGCGATCGATCGGACCAAGAAATTTCGGGAATCGAGTTAGGTTAGCATATGCGGTCTTGGGGCCACCTTCGTTTCAGGTGAGTTCAGGCGGGATTGAACATCACAATCGTGCCCGAAATCCCTGTCGGCTGGTTGACATTGAAAATTTCAATCCCAGTGCATTCCCGTATACGGATGTTGATAAATCTTTAAACGCGGATCTATTTCCTTGGACCCGCTGTGGTCTCCCATAATTTGCTCCAATCCGTAGCTTTGACAAAGTCGGCCCACTTACGCAGGCTTCTCACCAGGCCCTGGGGGATGGCTGGGACTTTCCCTGAGAATAACCGGAGTGGAGTTAGCCAATTAATTGGTCGGAATTCTGCGAGGGTACTGACATCCAAACTCGTCCAAGGAGACCAACGCCTCCGACAGATCGAGGACAATGTGCGGCGGGAAGCCTGCGCTTTCGAGCCGTTGTTTGAACTCTTCCACAGTGATTGTGCGAACGAGATGTCTTCCCGGTGGCTGTTTCGCCACAGTAGTTGAGCTCAACAGACAGGACAATAAGATGCTGCCGCGTACCTTGCGACCACTGTCGAGTTAGATCCTTCACGCTGATGTTTTCGGCATATGCGGCAAACTCGCCTCCGTCGGGGAAGAGAGGGCAGCTCGAGAACATAGCGCACAAAAATACCATAATCAGGGTTGTGTCTATGAACGGTATCCTCGGTCGTTGGGGTTCACCGGTAACTGGGAGCGCGAAGGACCCATCAGATTGCTTCTCTGGTGCAAAGGGCAGATTGAAAAAGGGCAGATTGAAAAAGTTGGTTCCGTACGCTCCAGCCTGGACGTCAACGAACGGGACACCAGCCTGGCGGCCGTACTCGGTCACAACGGCCTTGCCGTCGAAGTGCCAGACGTGCGGGAATTTCTCGCCGCTAATTTCGCTGATCGACGGGAGGCCCCGACCACACGATACCTGAGGACGCCGCCTGCCTTTGCGGCGTCGATCAGGAGCTTACCCTCCGCTATTTCTCTATCGATGTCGACATGTTCCCAGAAGTTGTGTGACGAGCTGGAATATATTGAACTAATTAGAACCTCCTTGCGTGATTTGGAAGAATGAACGTACGAAGGCAAAGTTCGCTCCCGTGAACGCCTTATTCACTTCGTCCTTGTTCTCAACAACGAAGGTAACCCTAACAACGGCCACGCCAAGCTTGGAAAGTTCCAGTGCGGCCGGCTTTCTGGGATCGCGGGTAAACCCTCGAACGCGATAAGGCTTGTCCGAGTCCGCTAGCGCTTGAACGACGCTGCCACCTTGGTTACCAGTAGCGCCAACGACAGCGATGAGTGGTGCAGAGCCGTCCTGGGTGATCGTCATGATGAAAAGGGTCTGAGGAGTGGAGTTCTAAGTTGGTTGGAGGTGAATGACATGAAGGCTTTATAAGGTCTATTTCCCGAGGAATCGGGACTGGTACGAATTCCCGAAAAGCATCGGGATAAATAGCGGAAGTCCGGAAGAGGACGAGGGAAAACGACACGGAAGACCGGAAGACCGGCATCCTCGAATCTCGGAAGAAGTAATTCGAAGATTCGGCGAAGTATTTTGGCAATTTTGACGGCTTTGGGAGAGATCCAAGTCGAACGAGAAGGATTGGGTGTGTAGGACTGGAGTGTAGGACTGGAGTGTAGCGACAAGGCTGTCCCATCGTGTTGTGTTCCCCTCGCCTCATCCCCAGGCCCCGTTACCCAGAGCCTGAGCCAAATTTGCGCCGATTTTGCTTCAAGTTGTTCAGGGGCCTGGGCGCAGATTGAGCACGGCCATAGTGACGCGTCGTCAGCGCCGAGGTTCCGAACTTCGGACAAGGGCCTCGACGAAATTTGGGGGGATTAAACAGCCGAGTTTTCGTTTGTGCCGTCGAATGACGGATCGTGCGACGCGCGCACAGTGCACTACTCAGGCTGCGCCACGGCAGCGGCACCGTGGCACGGTGTCAACGTGCCGTCTTCGAATTCTTGACGCTCCGCGAGTTTTCTGCAGTTCGGGTACGGCGAATAAGGAAACATAGCGCTGCGCTTATCTCAAGTCAGGCTCTTGTTCAGCATTGGCACATCGCAGAAAGGAAATCTTGCCACGTGATGCAATATCGCGACTGGCTTTACATAAAGAGAGACAAACATGGGACCTTCCAATTACTATACGGCTGACCAGAGCTGACCACAAACCTCAACGATGAAATTGTACGGACAATTCTATTCGGAAACCCGGTTTCCAGCATCCTTATTTGGAAACCCGGATTCCGAGCAACCCACCAGGTGCCGGATGTGTTGCCGAGTGGTGCCGAGATGTTGCCTCCTGCAGCAAACATTTCTACAAGGCTTTCAAGTGGCAGATTCAATTGGAGATGACTTATAACTGGATTGCTGTATGATGAGCATTGAGTGAATGGCATGTTGCTTATTTTTGGCATTGACCCCAAGGCGGGATCACCCAGCTAGAATTTCTGTCAGTGCTATCACATACCCAGCCTGGTGGGTATAAATATATGTTTAATATTTGAACCTCTATGTGCCAAATGGAAGCTCTACAAACACTGAATCATCCAGCCGCATTCTCATTTTGTGCTTGCCAGAGCCTTCAATTCTGTCATGATGTCAGCACGCCTCGGTACACGACAATCCCGGGAGTTTATGGAATTCCCTCGACTTCCAGTCGGATTCCGAAGATCCGCCAATTCAAGGGCATTCGAAAGGAAAATCATTGGAAATCCTTCGTTCCCATCAAATCCTTGGAAAAAGAAATGCGAATTGATGCATCAATCCGGCCGTATCAACTGATACCATCTGAACCCGCCGGAATCCCTTGAACAATGAATTGGCGGATTAGTGAATTCCGAAGAATCCCGGGTTAGCCGTGGTACCTCGGCTGTAAGGAGAAAACAACAAGGACCCCTCCGAAGACCGAAGACAGTATTTGGGCACAGGAATAGATGGGGACAGGCTTAGTTTGCATGTGGAAGCCTTCATGCCTCAGTTTCAGGGCAAAATGAGTACATCCAACCTTGCACTCCGCTCGCCGATTGCCAGTGCCGTAAGTGGGTTTCTAGTTAACCTTTTCTCTGGGTTTCTGGAAATTTTCCTTATATGGAGGGGGGGAGGGGGTTTCTCAATAGAATTATCCAAATTATACAGCTCGCTACAGCTAGAAATTTTTGTTGTTAGCGAATTGTGCTGTAGAGCTTCCACCATTCTCGGGCACATCCGGGTCATTGTTCCCCATCTCCCATTTCTTGTCCAGTTGGGTGTGGAGAGGCAGCCCTCGCATGAGAAGGCTCGCCAAGAGGCCGAGACCGGCGAGGCCAATGTGCAATTCCCACAATTTGGACAAACTCTGGGCAAATGCCACTCGAACTTGATCTTTCAGTGGTTGAGGGAGGCCCTGGATCTGAGGGATCGCAGCGTAAGCAATTTCGATCCCTTCGGGAAATAGTTGGCTGAAACCGAGCGGGAGACGCTTCTTGAGCTGGTTTTGCAGTACAGTGCTCCCAATGGTGACGCCCCACGTCTGGGAGAAATTTGGTTGAAATTTGGATTGATAGAGCAAAAATGTACGCGTACCTGGGCGAGAGCACGGACGTAGTTATAAAATGCAAGTGCTTGAGCGCTGGATGTGATCGGGAGCGGGGCCAAGATGGGGAAGTACAAATTCATGTAGAGCAGTCCGATTCCGAGTCCATTGATGATCTGGAAGCCGATGGATTTGGCGCGACTGGAATCCGCAGTAATCGTGTTCAACAGCCCCGAAGCTACAACAAGGATAGCCCAGCCCAACCAAAGCTGCGGGCGGTATCGTTTGAACACGTTGACGCTGAATCCTGTCAGCATCGTGATCGGCGCGATGCTGAACGCTATTCCGAACAGATCGACGCCGGACGCCGTTGGAGAGGCATCCTTACATGCTTGGTAGTAAACCGGAAGGTAGTCTGAAATTACGGCTGAAGTGAGCCCGTTATCTCGACGAGGAGAATGGCTTGTCGTACATAGCAAACTCAGATGAGGCATTGATAGAATGAAAGTTTGCAGAAATCTGCAAATAATGTGGTTCAGGGCGAGACGAACCATTATTTTACGACATACCCGCTGAGACTAGTTCTGTTTGCCACGATGTGGAAAGGAACCTGGGTTTAAACCCATAAACCAGGTCGTACTGAAGATATACCGCACTCACCAGTGGGAATCTCGTCATCTTCGCTTCGTATAGAAGGAAGGCAGCGATGCCGACGACCCCAAGAATCAGCGGAACTAAAACATGTGCCGAGTTCCACGAAAATTCGATTCCACCCCAGGTGAGGCCAATGCTGCAGGCAGCGGTGCTACTGATGATAATTGCGTTTCCTCTGCTCAATGCGAGTCAGTAATGATACAAGCTTTCAACAGGTAATGACGTACCCCCAGTCGATTTTCATGAGCTTTTCTGTCATTGTACCCGGCGGAATCGGCAAACGTAGCGTGAACAGTGTCATGAGGAACGCAAAGGCCGCGATGGGTATATTCATGTCTAGCAGCATTCGATATTAAGCGACGGCCGTGGCAGAAGACTTACAGAAGATCCAACGCCATTGCCCTTGTTGAGCCAATGCTCCACCGACGACGGGTCCGATACCTCCGGAAAAACACCATGCACTATATCCCATCAGCGTAAATTCGGAACGGTTGTGCGACCTACATACAGCCCCAAAATTCCATTGAACGCTCCTCTTTCGGAGAGCGAAACCAGATCTGAGACGATAATGGTGCATAATGCAAGGGTTCCACCACCACCCATTCCCTGCAGAACTACACACCCAGTTAGCACATAAAGTTTTTCTAACGTGCACAGAGAAAACGAACTCCGGGCGGAGAAAAGTGTTCCCTCGTTCGGCGCCGCACCACCAATGGCAGACCCGGCAATGAAGAGAGCGAGAGATCCCAAAATTACAGGTTTTCGGCCAAAGACCTGGGGGTATGAACGTTAACAAAATACCTGAAGCGATGAGAAGCTGCACACCTGCGCAAGTCCGCCGCACAGTGGCAAGATCGCTGCATTGGCCAGAGCGTACGTTGAGCCTATCCAAACGAACTGCGTGATTTGCAGATCCTTTGCGATGGTCGGTAAGGCTGTCGACACGACGGTCTGGGGGGCATCAATTGAATTATATTAAACCCATTGAAGTGACTTACGGCCTCTAAGCACACCAAGAAAAACGACACGAAGAGGGAAAAAAAAACCAACCAAAAGCGGATGCCTCGCTTTGGTTTGTCGCCTTCAGTGGCGTTCTGGGTAGGTCGGGGTGCTGGAAGCAGGGAGGTTGGAGGGCTTTCGGACTCATTCATTGTACTGAGAGGGAGTCGCAGTGGACGAGCTGCGTGCGGGGGGTGTCAGTTTGTGTACGGCGTATCCCAACTTCGCGAGGCTGTACCAACCCTGGGCTTTGAACTTCCCTAGTTTAGTAGGGCATCCCCTGTTCTGGAAGGGCGGCAGTTGATCATGGGAAATCGGATGGTGATTGTATAGTCAGATCTTTCTTGTTGGACCCACATACCCAGGATCTTGGGACGAACAACACCTGTTGAACGCATGAAACCACGACAACAGGTGGCCGATCAACATGTCAGCGCGTGAGTCTCACAACAGCATGCAGCAGACAAACCGACCCACCTTCCATCCTATCTTGAGCAGTTCAGCCCTGGAGACCGCGAGTTCGATCACGACTTCTCCCGCACTGTGGAGCGATTTGTGGGCGCGAGGTGAGTTCGAATCCCAGGACCCAACGTGCGAGTACGGGTAGTTCCAGAACCTCGGGCATAACAAAGACAACACAAACCGACCTCTCTGTGTGCGCATCCACAACCATGTCCTACAATATTCAGACCCATACCCTCGTTCAGCCGAGAACGGGGCTATACTCTCTGGCCAACCAATATATCCCCCATGACAGCAATCCAGAGGGGGTCACACTCGTCTTCGCGCATAGCACAAGCAACCGTGTGTCTAATTCCTCATCGCCCTGAATTTTACCCTGAAACTTCAGTTAGATAAAGAACAGTGGGACGTCGTCATTTCAAGGATTTTTGAGCTCTTCCCTGGACGCGTCAACGAAATGTGGGCGATCGATTGGCAAAATCATGGCGACTCGGCCGTTATGAATGGCCATGTTTTGAAAACCAAAATGGCGTGTACGTGCATACACAATGCCCACCATGCGGCGATGACGGCGAGTTGAATTGATGCTGGGACAGCGCTTGAAGACTACGCCGACGTTTTTGCGCTCTTTCGTCGAGTCTCATTATGTAACTGGCAAGCGGATCGTTGCTGTGGGACATTCGACTGCGACGTGTGCCTGGCAAGTAAATTTCAGATGCGTAGAGGCAGTATGGCCCTGACGGACCTTGCGAGACAGTATGGCAACAGGGACTGGACAGCTTACGTTTTGCGCCTCGGCAGTCAGGCAGCCGTGATTAGCGATTGAAGTTCACCCATTAGGGTGCTTGGACCCCAGAGACATGTCCAAAGCATGTCAGCGACTTGAGTATTTCGCTTTGGAGCGACGCTAGCCGAGTGGCAGTGCTAATCACTTTGGGGTGTAAATAGTGGAGTTTTTGCCTCCTGCTGTATTCATCGTCTTGATCGCCACGCTCTCATCCGACCCATCCAGGCTACCCGACATAACCAAATCATCAACTAATTTCTTTTCGGGCGGCCACCATTGAACGAACCTTTCCGTCCTCTTTAGTGCGCCGCGACGACAGCAAGACGACAGTTGTTCTTTCAGGTGCTCGGTATCCCATCCAAGATCGCTCATGGTACTATTGAAATCGTGTCGGATGTCAAGGTCGTCGCAGGCACGCGTTTCGGGAAGTCCGAGGCCACGTTCTTGAACATGCTCAACGTCTCGCCGTTCACATACAGAATGAGCGTTGTGCAGATCTTTGATAACGGGAACGCGTTCGCGCCGGATGTGCTCGATTTCGATGAGTAGATGCTCATTGACCACCTCATGTCCGGTATCAAGACAATTGCGGCCCTGTTGCTCGCACTCAAGTACCCCCACCCTCGTGTCGGTGTTGCACTCACTCGTCAACGCGTACTAGAACCTCCTTGCCGTCTCGCTTGCAACTGAATACACCTTTGAGGGTTCCGAGAAGGTGAGCATATGTACACCACATGATTACTATACACACACACACTGAAAATCCTGAGTGTCCTCGACACTTTGCTGATTCTATCAACATATGATGGACTACATTTCGCATTTTTTTATCTGATACTGACTATGCCTCCAGGTCAAGGAGTACCTTTGCCAACCCCGAGGTGTTTGCCGTTGCTGCTGTGCCCATTGCTGCTGCCGCTGCTCCGGCGGCGGAGAAGGAGGAGAAGGCGGAGGAGCCTGCAGGGGAGTCTGAACGAAGACATGGTATGTGCTGACTTGTGTTTTTTACCTGTCTTCTCGTCTGATGGTCTCTTCGGTATTCGGTCTGTTCGATTGAGACGTGGTTTGACCCGTAGTAGATGTCACGCTAGTAATGAATAACTGTTGGGCGAAAATTATCTCAGTCCTGCGTGGTCATTGATTGCCCAAGAAATCCAAAGCGGCCTGCGATGAGAGAACGATCACTTTACTAGCAAAGGTGATACATACTGCCCTATGAGTGCCCTGTTTTCTTCTTATAACGTTCGTCTACAATCGATCTGATAGTACCCCATAGGCCCAGCGAATAGTTTTATTCTTGGACCTATACGTTTTCCGAAATGCCGCCGCCTTCGCCCCACTCCCCCTCCCAGGACCCTGACGCCAACATGTTTGCCAATGGCGGCCATCTCATCGTCGTCACCGTCTCCCCATTATCATAATGACAGCGAGTACCACTTCAAAATGTCCTTGGGTGGCCTCATCAGTACTCTCTCTGGCTTCAAATGTTTTAAGTCTTTCTCATGAACAACTGTCCTTGATGTACACGCATGAAATATTAGAAAAATACTTTGTAGAGCTTTTGTGCACACGAATTAGAATAAGATGGTTGGTATACCAAAGCACGTAAAAGTGAAGTATTGTTGTAATCTATTGTATGTCTAGATCCCTTTGATGTCAAGAGAAGAGTTTCGAGTTGGGCCAGGAGGTGAAATGTTTGTTGGTATTAGGAGTATATTGAAGAAATGTACCGGGACGTAAAGACAACTCGAACAATTTCCGGAATATTCAAAAGGTATTCTGCAGGAATGAGAAAGCGAAAACATTTCCGTACATACTCTGGCGGCGGGAAGTAGCCCAGAAAAGATCTTGACAAGAGAGCAGCCACCCATGAAGCTCAAATTGATAAGTCTGTGTGCGGACACGCGATCATCTAGATGTGAGACTAACGGCGAACTTTGATCACGTCCTGTTCCCTTTGCAACGGCAGAAAAAATCTATACAGGATGGGACTGATGAGGGATGCCTTCAAGCTAATGCAAAGTGATCGAATTCCAGCAGACTGTTAGAGTGGGTCCGGTGTTTGGGTTACAAGCGTGACGCGCGACGGCGGAACTGCGGATGTGGAGAGTGCGGAGCTGGGGTTGGACTGGGTTGGAGCATAGTAGAAAGGTAGAATGGACAGTAAAATGTATAAAACAGGTAGTGTGAGGCTGGACTAGCCTCACGATGTTATAACCAACAGACGTGATCCCTGGATATCTAGCGCTTGCTGTTCTCTCGACTGCGAACGGAATTTTGCGTTAACACAGACCCGTAAAGAGAGTTTAACAGAGGCCTGTTAGTGGACAATTTAATGTAACTCAGCCAGCGGTCTATTCACGATCCTATCATCCTTTGGTCAAAATAGAGCCAGTACTTAGGTTCAACGGTCCTGGGACGGAGTTTCAGGCATGAATCTGTTTTGAATAACACTTGAAAAACGAAATTCAAATGTTGAAGCCAAAGAAGAACAATAATACCTGACGAAAAGTTCTTAGGGCTCCAGACAGTACTGTATACGGGGACGGCCACATTTCTCCATCACCGTACCGTATACCATCTCACCAATTCGACTTCCGATGGTCCAACGGTACGGTACGGGTTGAAGTATGGCCGATATGGCATTACGCTGTATTGTTGATTTTGTTGAAGTTTGCTGCGTTTTACAGCTGTTCGAACAGGAAAGCCAGTCTTCTTTCCCTGAGTTTGTGTCATGCAGCCAAAACTGCAGTAGTGTATATTTTGACACTTTGCACTCATAATACGAGTGCCAGTGGTAAGCGAGACCTATGAAAGTTACGAACATCACGAAGGCTCATTAATCATTCCACAAAAGGCCAATCCAAACAAAACAAAAAAATGGGCGCTCACTCAGCATTGACGCTCGAGTTGTTCCAGATCAAGTGTTGAGTTCTGATCGGTTGTTGATACTCGAGCCCCGGCTACAGGGGTCCACAGCTCCAGGAAAATTGATGTCAGGGCCTGCTGTTGAGACAGAAAAATGAAACCGAAGGTGAAACTACGATACATCCAGATCCATGTTCATAAAATCATCATCTTCGCACCTTGATCCCAAGAAAACCTCGCGGAATGAGATCAAATAATGATACGGCCGTACAGACGGCGAGACGGCCGTCGACAGCAAAGACGGTGTACGGGACGGCATACACCGTACCATCAGAAAGTGTACAAGAGGGCTCGACGGTACAGTCGGCAGCCGAATTACGGAGTCGTATAACTGTCATATACAGTTACAGCCAGGAGCCCTAAAAATTCTTTGGGCTATGGAGTGTGTTGAAAAAAATGTCGTTACCTGCAAACTTTCAACTGATGTACGAAGAATTTGATCAGATGAGTCACACACTGTAGTGAGGGCTGGCGGCGACGCAATACCCGAAAAATGCAACTGCATGCCTGAAAAGGAGGGAGCTGTGCTCGCCATGATGGTTTGACCCTAGTTGCGCAGAATAAATCTGGTTTTTAGCCGAAGAAAAAAAATTAGACTCCAAATAACATACACCGTCAGCTGCTGGGCGGGAGATAGTTCCCCACTGACATATCTGACGTGTATCTGGGGTCCTATCACCCTAATGGGCCATTTCTCACCGCCAATCACGCCTGCCGAAGTTCCGGCGCGTATTTACGAAGCTGTCCAGTCCCTGTTGCCATAAGACAGGACATTGGCCATTTTCCAGATCTCTCTACCCATTTCTCCCGTTGTTGCGGTCATCCTGTTTGAACCTGTCCATATACTACAGCCTGCCACCGCGGACGATGAGCGAATCCTCAAGGGTCAACTGAATGTTCGGGGCGTACAGTCTCGTCAGGCGACCTTTGCTTCGAGAGAGGATGCTTCTCTTTGGGCACGCAAGCGGATGCCATGGAAAACCTGGGACGACCGCGTGTTTCAGCGCTACCTCGTATGTCCTCTGGAATTTTTTGGGAACCTGTTAATGGACATGGGTATAAGCAACATGGATTCAGGTCCATTGAAGGATCTTCACAGGTTACAACCAGCTGCAGTATCGCCCAAGAAATTTGGCAGTGCGAGCCAAATGTGCCAATCATCGCCGGGCACCTGTACCCCAAGCTCTGTGCTACCGTTCCGGTGCATGGAATTTTCGGACAGCGTCCCGAAATGTACTCCAACGCAACCAGGGACCGTTTTTTCGACGGCAAGGAAGGACGTTCAATGGCAAGCGTTCAGGTCATCCTGAAGGCCGGTCATTTGCTTGTGCAGGAGAAGCCTGACACGGCGGCGGAAATGGTGGTGTCTATTCTGCGACAAGTAGAGCACTCTGTCGAAAAAGCTCGCCTGTAATTATTTTGTTTTTATCTCAACATCAATACGTAGCTTGGTGTTTTATTTTGGCGCTGTGGTCGTCCGGGATGCTATCAACAATAAATAGTATTGTCTCGCGGTGATTTCTTTGGTCCATCAAACTTATCGAGCTCACGCCTTCGGTCATTCGGAAAGACTAATTAACCGTAAGTTTGTCTCCGCCAAGCGCAAACGATTCCTAATACGAAAATCAACGGGCAGCATTGACATGGCATGAACAGACATATCTAACAATTTGGGATTTTCGCAAATATCATGCCAACACTTCCGAGCGGGCTGGCCGCGGTGCCGGCCTGCGGTACGATGAGACTGTAACCACGGATGGTACCTGGAGAATACTTACAATCGCCGAATCCGTAGCCGCCATACCGGATGACGAGTGAGGCAAGCTAGCCAGATTTAAGCTCACACCGGCTTGTGCACGTAGAGATTCTCGGGCATTGAGACTGAATATTCAGGGAAATCAGTGACGGGTCGCACCAGGTCGAAAGCGTACAATGCAAGCATCGAGTTCACGTAGCATTTGCTGAGAGGGTAGTAGAAAATTGTGTTGTAGAACGTCGAGCTGAGAATCTCCCCGAGGATCAGAGTTATGATTGTGCAGACCCTGAAACGAATTCAAAATTTATTTGGATCAAGTAGCTGGGGGGAGCTCACGTAGTAATCAATCCAGTGTTAATTGTATATATCATAAGCTTCCGGAGGACGTGGTCTGTTCTGTGCAGAGAGTTTCCTGTCAGCTGGCCAAGGATCGAACTGAACATCTTACGAATGGAATCCCTGTTGGAGTCCTCGGGACAGATACATGATCATGGTTGAAGCAATGACCAGGCCGGCACCGAGAGAACAGCCTAGAGAACTGGAAGATATCCACTAAAAATGTAGGTGCGTAAGCAAGTCTAAGACAAGGCAAATAGTTGACGTACAGTGATGGTCGGAATATACAACAGTGAACCGTTGTGGAACATGAGGGACATGTACGCTGCACAGATTGATTTATTTTTCAACGAGCTGAAAAATTGAAAGGCAAGACTTGCCAACCGCCATAACAAACGAGACAAGACCAAGAACAATCTTATAAAAATAGGATCAACAGCGACCGCTCGTGCCGGATATCATAATTACAATAATCAAGGGAGCGAGAAATTTGCGTGCGCTCACCTGAACATGGAGTGAGCACCGGTAGTGCTGATTTGGGAGGTACACACATATCCAGACGAGGTAGGCGTAGAAACATTGGACGAGAAAGGCGACACAGGCCGTAGAGATAACAGAGAACTATGAATGTCAACGACCCCATATCAGCACTTTCTGCCTTCTCACCGTTAGACTCCAATCAATGCGAAGAATAGCCAGCGGATTTGCGAAATTGGAAATGAGATAAAAGTAGCAAGACTGCATATTTGCGATAACCGCAAAGCTATCAAGAGCCCTAGAAGAGTATCGGCTCGGATACGAGAAACAAGTGTAGAATTTTGCACACACGTCAATACTCCAACCTAAAGGGGGATGGGCTGTGAATCGTTTAAAACCTCACAATACGTTTAGGAGCTTACCAAAATAAGGAGATACCGGCTGTCTTCGCGGATGTATTTGTTGTAGTATTGATAGGTCTGCAAAAGAGTAACACCATAAAAACTACGCAAAGGTCAGCACGCCCAAAACAACCTGAATAACATACACAGTGGAGAGGAACAATCCGATCAAAGTAGCACCCATTGTGGCGGGCATGAGTCCAATGAGTTCTTGTGCGATTGCTGCGGCACCTGCTGAATCCGGAGGCGAGACCATGATGCGGTGTGGAGAGGTGAATAAGACGAAGTAGGGCTGAGCTTCTCCGCGAAGTTTGCCGAATAAATAACAATATTCGATCTCAAGACAGTAGTAGCTTCTCGGCAATTTTTATAACGCTTGTGGAAAGATGATGTCCCGAACCAGCTCACATCTTAGATGCGGAATGCGGAGGTTATTTCCGCCTGGAATATTCTTGATCAGAACAGTATCAGAACGTTTCGAGCACACGGACTACGATGCTAGCTTGAATCATTGATGCCAGCGCGACACTCGTGTCGGCAAAAGTCGACCAAAGAGGTAATGCCGCTTCCGATACGAATGCGGGTCCGTTCCCCGCGGTCCAACTGTCGCCATGAGCGGAGTTGGTGCTCATTCGTTCATCACCGGTGGATATTGGTGGGCGAGAAATAAAACGTGACTCACGTTGATGTGATGGCATCACGGCTTCACCCACGCAAACAGCAATTCAGGGTCTACTCCACCCCACTCCGTCAGCCTCACTTTTCCGCCACTTACCTTGGTTTTTTTCCTCCATGCACGCCATGCCGAAAATCTCATTTCAAGATGCCATTCTCTCTGCGGTGGCTGTTGGATTGGTACTTTGCGATGATTCTCTTGCCAGTCTCTGTTGAACATCCCACAGACTACGCACCTTTTGTTTAACAAGCTCGAGGACCAATTTCTCAAGACGCTCCTGCGCTTGATGGTAGTTCTACCTTCAGCTCCCGCTGCTCTCCTTCTTCCCCATTACGCATCACCGTTCTCGGCAGTTTGTGTGGCGTACTGCACATCCTATGCTGCCCTGGTCGCTTCCGTCTTGTGTTATCGCCTTTCTCCTTTCCATCCACTATCCAAATACCCTGGTCCACTTTTCGCGAGGTTGAGCAAGATCTGGGCGATCTATCAGACATGCACAGGCAAAAACCATGTCGCTTTTTTGAACCTTCATCGTCGGTATGGCCCGGTCGTGCGGACGGGTAAATTTGTTTGTGGTATGATCTGTGCCCACGCTGAATATTTGTAGGCCCAAACGAGCTCTCTATTTGCGACGTCTCCGCAATCCAACCAATTCTTGGCGCTGACGGGATGCCCAAAGGCCCGAGTACGCAGTGGCTCACCCGCCCGGATTTTCATTGATTCTCTGTCAGTTTGGGACGGGAGAAGATCCCCGAAAAGCACATTCTACGCCCTGATCGGTGTAAGAAACACGGAGATCCACTTGCGAAGAAGAAGAGTTTGGAACAAAGCCTTCAACACGTCGCATGTGAAAGCCTATGAGCCTATCCTCCGGAACAGGCTTGATCAACTCTTGAATGCGTTGCAAACCAAAGGCGAATTGAACGCCAACTCTCCGGTGGATCTAGCGGAATGGATTTCTTTCTTTGCGTATGTTCCACAAAAAATCTCCCTTCGTGACTCAACGTTGATAGATATGATTTTATGGGGGACATGGCGTGAGTCCGCGTCCTTTGGAAGGATTGAAAACCAACGTTCTTTTTTCAGCTTCGGTGGCGGATTTGAACTGATGCGTGAAGGCGACGTCAATGGGATGTGGAAGATGATGGAGGGTGGCGTCAGGTAACGAGAAAATAGTCCCCGGTGGCCTGGTTTGACCTCTCTTCCGACAGAGTTCAGGCCTATACACAACACGTACCTTGGGCGGCCCCATTCTTCTACGGTCTACCAGGAATGGGGAAAAAGGCAGAGCAACTCATAAGGTTTGTGGTCCGCATGGCCAAAACAAGGGTTCAGCGGGGCTTGGCCCTTACCGGAGAAGATCTGAGCTCTCATTTGGTACGCTATAAGCCACATTGTGTCAAATATTTATGTTGAATATTTTTAGCTGGATGAGAGCAGTCCTTCACCGCAGCCGCCCCCCTTTGCTGAGTATGCATCCGACGCATTCTTGGCGGTGGTCGCCGGCTCTGACACGACAGTTAGTCTTCGTTTACTATCCAACTTTCGTAAATCCACTAGTTTCAACACAGGCAACGGTCCTCAGCTGCATTTTCTTCTATATTTTGTCCGATCCCCCCATATTTTACCGGTGAGGCTTATTACGTGGTTGTTGGACTGTAATGTGACGTGTTGTTGGTCTTAGTCTCAGAGAAGAAATCGATCAAGTCTTTCCGCGAAATGAGATTCAAAGTCCCCGCCGATGATACCTCGAAGTTGCTAGCAATGTCGCTGTTGAATGCCATCATGTGTGTAAACCCTTCCTTCCACTAGCTACCGCTGAGATTGTGTCCAGAAATGAAGCACTCCGCCTTCAACCTCCTGTTCCGACTGGCCTTCAGCGCGCACCTGTGGTAGGCGGTGGAGGGAAGTTCGTGGGATCCATGTATGACTTTGATTCCGGGGCATTTTGGTACTGATTATCTCCCCAGCTTCGTCCCCGAAGGAACAGCCGTATATATGCCTCCTTACGCCATCCACAGAGATGCCAGATACTTCAACCCTGATCCGGATCGGTTTTGGCCTGAGCGCTGGCTTGATAACGAGCCTGACCGCACCTCCTCGCTTTCAGTGCACACGGAAAATGCCGCGTTCGGCCCAATGAACTGTGCCGGAAGACTTGTGGCGCAACTCGAACTAAGAGTTGTTGTGGCGACGCTTGTACAGCAGCTAGACATGGAGCCAGGGTGGGACCGTGCACGATGGGAACAAGGGTTGGAAGATTTCTTCGTTTTCAAAAAAGGTGTTTTACCGGTTATTATAAAGACGAGAGCTTAGTTCCACATATGGTTTCTGTATATTTCCACCACAAAAAAACTGGATATTGTACTCTAAGCCAGCAGGTGGTTGTGGCATGAGAAGCGTGTGTCGAGCACATAGGACCTAGGTCGATACAGTGCTGATATTGACAGAGCAGAAGCCGGACTGCACAGTACAAAGAGAACAGAGGTTCGAAGCAAGTCGTGAGTTGCCTTTTGTTCAGACATATGCCTTCGTGGGCGACTCGATCATCGGCTGCAGTTGGCTGCGAGTTGTACATACATGCTGAGCCGTGGAATGGATCCGCAGATGCGGGTCTGCCGAGTCCCGCCGACTTTGACCCGGCAGATGGAGCCCGGAGGTAACAAGTTCGCTGGCGGCCGCCGCTGGCCACCGGTGGTTATTGGCGGCCGCAGCCGGACGGTGTTTGGCAGCGTCCATCACCGAGGCCCAATGGTCACCGGTAATGGGCGGGCCGTCATACCGTCCTCTCGCCGGTTTCCACTGGTTTCCGCCGGAAGGTGCTGGATGTCAGCAAGGTCTGTGGTGTTAAATATTAAAGATCATATATGACCATTCTATCAAGGTACAAATGTCATTTGAAAAGCACCGGCGGCCCTCCAATTGATTATTGCAACCATGGTTCAAGTTTGAACTGCCAAGTTAAACTATATCCTCTGTGACCTACCCTCAAAAGGGTGTTTGTTGCTAGCAGTCTATCAAGAAAAAATCCATACAAATGGGCTCTGCATCCAATTCACAAGCAGTGTAAGTATGTTCAGGATTCCGTGGCATAGGGCTTCAGCTAAAGAGGTGAGAATTGAGGTGGATACATTAGACGAGAACCGCCGGAGACCAGCAAAATCTAATTGTATCCAGTGGGATTTCTGCCACTGGCTTTCGGTGGAATCCAGCGTCCGCCGGTGGATTCCACTGGCACACCAGTGCCCGGCAATGGATGCCGCCATCAGCGAATGCCGACCACTGCCGATCAGCCGGTTGCTACCTCCGCGCATATTTAATGATATTACTGGGCAGATGCACGTGTTGGCAGATGCTGCCGCGTTCAGCCGGGCTGAGCGTGATGAATGGCGGCAACGCCCGGCAACCGCTGGAATCGCGACACTCGATATACAAATATTGAATCTATACGATAAGACATCGCCCTGCTTCATGCTCCCTGATTTCTATCCTTGGAAGAAAGACCGCAGCTCCATATCTCCCGCCCGCGCTGTCCCTAGACTCTCTTGATGCCGCAATTGTTCGACACGAAGTTGGATCCGTGAAGTAACGATAGAGCACATCATCCAAACAACACTGTCGGCGGCACATGAAAGTTTGTGGCGGACATAGAAAGAAGCCAGCACACACGTTAGAGTGACAAAACAATAGGCGGGCTAGACGAAAGGATTTTTAGTGAAGAGAAAATATGTGGGTCGAGTCCACTTGCACTTCCAACGGTCGCTATGATTAAACTGACAAGCCGGAGCACTATAGTAGACCCAGCTGTAAGCGTCAAACGGGGAATGCCTAATTGGAAGAGTGATTACCGAAAAGACACTGTAGTAAAAAATAAACTTCTTCCTCGACGATGTGTTGGAGAAATAACTAACCGCAAACATTTTCGCTCCGTCGCGCTGAAGAACAACTAAAACTTGTGCTTGATTTTCACGCGGTATCTCCAAAGCATTGGTGATTATCATGGCGATAATAAAGAGATCCAATGCTGTCTAGTTGAATATCGGTTAGGAAATTCGACGCGGTGACTCGGCACATTCCTTCATACCATAGCACTGAGCATGAAAATTAATGCGGGTGGCTTCTTTGAAAACACACACATGTGGATTTCGATATTGTACTCCAGGCCAGCTTCAAGTGAGATCATAAGCTACGTGCCCAGGTCGACCGTGTAATGGCTGCTCATACCTTGAACCTGACACGCGGTGACGATTGTGAAGACCATCGCGACGGAAATAGCGACCGTGAATGTCCCCGTTAGAAGCCGTTTAATGGATGGGCGATTCCCACTCCATAAAGTGTACACACGGGTCATTATTATGTCTGAAGTTGAGTTGAGTGGTTTGGGTAGATGATAGGATTGAGACACACAATGGGATAACACAATGAAAGTCGTGGCAGCGATAGAGTGCACCCAGATGAATACTCGGCAGCTGGAACGAAAAATTAGGAGTAGATGGCAAGATATTTTTTGTCCTTACTCCTGTAACCAATCCCGTGTTTTCAAACAAGTCTGGGGGTCTATTTTGGGGGCTTACCTGAGCACCCAAGCCTTTGCTCCCACCGCTTAGCACTTCGTATGTTGTTCATGAATCATATTTCTGAAGGAAAAACTCTCTCACTGTATGCGACGTAGATGGCCATCGTTTCCGTGAGGTAGCGATTGAAGAGGAACCCCAGGCGGTTAATGGCGCCCGCTGGTGGATTGCCCCAAATCAATTCAACTTCGCGTTCACCGGTCAAGAGATGGTCATAGACGAGAGCGGTGACCCCGATGGCTAGGGAAAACGGTCAGGCTGCTGTGCTGCAAAAAGCGTGTGGAGTGGAGTATTTAATGTACCAGAGATATAACGAGTGGAAAATACAGAGTCCACGATGGACATGGTTGGAGGGTCAGAGTGTGTGTCCCCAACCGTCAGCAGCCGACGCGCAGTTATAGTCCCCCGTCGAGTGCGCCCACTTCAGGGCGGCGTGGAAACGGCGTTGAGATCAGCGTGATGAGAAATTTATCAGAGAATGGTACTACTAGAACTGATTGCTGCACGGCCTTTTTTGATTTGTGTACTAGGTTCTGGTTGACCGCGATCGATTCGAGGGCGGTGAAGAGCCTACGGGAGTTTCCGCCTTCAAATATATATCGGAGGGGACCGAACATTTGAAAAAGGGGAAACCTTTAATTAATTATCATCCACGATGCAAGTTTAAAATTATTGGGCGGCATGTCAGTTCGAAGGGCGGCGTCAAATCATTTGACCAACCCGATGGAGGTGCGGGAAAACATAAAGTCCGCCATTTACGAGAGATGGAGGGTACTTGGTGGAGAGATAGATGATCTTGATGAAGGGTGGTTGAATCGGGTTCAGGTTTCAGGGTTTTCTTGTTTTTCCAGGGAGTTGAAAGGATTTCTGAGACAGAGTGCGAGACGGAATGTGAATAGGGCGCACATGAACGGTGGACAGCTGCTAGAAGGCTTGGGATTAACCTGGGATGGCAGTGATTTGAAGTGGCCGTAACGAACGCTGTACACTGCCCGAGATGCGACTCGGTTCAAGGTTCAAACTGACCCAGCTTGGTTTCAAGCTGGCCTGATTACCCCAGAAGCCCGAGCCCACGGCGTCCATCTCTCACGGAGCCCCATTGTCGAGGCAGCAGCACGCGCACGATTGATCTGTGGGTCCCGAATCTTTCGTACCTGTCACTTTCGGGCTTTCTTCCCCACTGCCTGATCCAGCTCGTGCCCACTCTTATCGCCAGGAGATGTTATGACCACATGAAGGTATTTATTATAGACCCTTGTCCAGACGAATGCTGCCACATGATGAGCCCCCCATCCGCCTACGCAGCGCTCACGCCACCGTCCTTCATCTTTCTGCGAGCATATCTTTTTGCTGTGCTGTGGAAATGGCTGGTTAATTTCGGTATTCACGCCTCACATATTGAGATCTCTCATACTTACGGAACGACGACAAGCCCGCAGCAGTATTATTGCTTCTTTAGAGAGAGGCATCGTCACTGGTCGTTTGGAAATTTTTGACCCAGAAATTGGTTTTCGAAGCTTTGGTGTCTCCCAGGAGGGCGAAAATGATCCTCATACCGCCGTCCTTGTTGTCAAAGACACAGATTTTTGGATTCGGATACTGTTTTCATACGACATAGGGTGTGAGTACGAGTAGTCGGCATAGCTCAAGAGTTCATATTCTTCCCAGTCGCTGAAGCATACATGGCCGGTGATTTTCACACACCAGACTTGCGCGCCGTGTTGAATGTGAGCGAGCCATGAAAATACATCGCATGTTCGCTCTGGCTAACTTCGTAGCTCTACGTCGATAATTTGGAGCACCTAAGTCGACTGGCATCCCCATTCTACAGACTTCTACGAACACGCGATGTGTGCTTCATGTTTTTTCTGCGCCACGGTGTATCTCAGTCCGTCAGAAATGTGAGTTTCCAGTATTTTCGACCCATATTATTCATATCTGACTCACAGGCCGCCGGTTACAACGCTTCAAACGATATGTACAGGGTTTGTCCGGTGTCCCACGTCATACAATTCGGAGAACTGACAATGGAGAAGGCATTCCTCAGCAAAGAGATGATGTACTCCTGTCCACTTTGGGGTGAGGAGGAAGGAGGGGTCAGAGGAGACCTTGATGGCCACCGTCGGGCTCGGGACCTTGAGGCAGCACAGGCTCGGAAAGTGGCCCACATTCTCAGAAAGGCAGGCCTCCGACCTGGAGATAGGCTGCTTGAAATTGGGTCTGGATGGGGAGGCCTTGCAATCGCGGTTAGTTATGGAAGAAAATTTTATCGAAGGCTCATTTCCAACATTTACAGGCTGCCAAGCTGGGCTGTACTGTCGATACCATCACAATATCCATTGAACAACAGACCGGTGCGCGGGAGAATGTGAGGAATGCGGGGGTCGAAGATCGGGTGCAAGTCCATCTAATGGACTACCGCAACATGCCCCCGAGTTTCGAGAAGGCTTTTGATGCATGCATTAGCATAGAAATGCTGGAGGTTTTATCAAAATCTCTCCGGGGGATTTACCACTCATCGTCTTGTCTACTTCCAGGCTGTTGGCGTCAAATATATGAAATCATATCTATCGAGGATAGATTGGGCATTGAAAGACAGTCGGGCGGCTGTTGTGTTGACTTCTACGACGTACCCAGAGAGTTCTTATACCCCATACCAGTGAGGTGCCACTCGTTTCCCTTGTGGCTCAGACCTTATTCCACTCCCTAGGGGTAACGACTTTACACGCAAGTACCACTGGCCCAACGGAGTTTCTCCGAGCCCTACATCAATCTTGGCTGATTTTGATAAATACATTCCGGGACGATTCTGTGTTGAGAGCGTCGAAGATATGGGCACCCGTACGTGACGTGTTCCATAACTTCACTTCTATGTTCAATTATTCCGTAGATTATCCCAGATGTTTGCGTGAATGGGGTCGGTCAGTAAATTCTTTCACACATGGCAGCGCCCTTCATTCGTGGTTTTCCAGGCGCTTCGAAGCGAATTGGACAGAGGAGCTCGGTGCGACAATGATGGCCCGATACCCCGAACTAAAAGATCCGGAAAGTATGGAAATGTTTCGCCGGAAATGGGCATACATGTTCTCTTACATGGAAGTCGCATATTCGCGTTGGTGGCTGGGTCTGACGTGCTGGTCAGTGAAGCGTCCGGTATGGATTCCTTCCCTCATGTTGTGACTTGATGTGACCATTTATTCAGGGTCGCGACGGAACGATATGCTCCTGAGTTTGATACCTCCCCACAGAGTTATGAGTCCATTTCGAGGTCCATAACTTACTATAAGTGCTTCAACATTTTCTACATGTGGCTGTACGATAACGGCAATTTGAACCGCGGGAAAGATCAGAAGGCTCATCCCTCACCCCCTGAGGAATCGGATATGTAAAATTTGGTGACGCTCAGAGCGTCTATCTACTTGACTAATTGCATTGCGAAGTCTCTCGGAGACACTCGTACGCCTCGAGGTTGCCTACCGCAGTGGTTCTAGCTCGCGAACAACACTTCTAGTTCCTTCGGCGTATTGATTATGTCGCTCTCCACGCGCTCCTGCTGATTCACCGCCCAGGCACAATTCATTTCGACGGCGTCTTACGAACCCATCAGCGGCACCTCAAACCTCCGCCAAAGATACCAGCTATAATTGAGGCGATATCTTCGAATGAGCGGCGACATAGGATATCTTGCCGACGGCACCAGCCTCACCTATTAAAGGAGACGTGCAGTCCACTTTAGAGGCAAGGTTACCCACCTCAATTGATCATGAAAGGACTCCAGTGTTTCCTCGTCGCTCTCATTCTCTCCGCAGTTTCCGGCGTTGTCTCTGTGCCCTTGGTTGTGAGTCCACTCCCTGCATATTCCGGTATTGTGCTGATGACCTCGCATCGGATATAGGTCGAGCGATGTAAGCAACGCAGCGGGTCTGATGTTGGCTTTTGCTCATGACGATTACTTCGGTCCTTAGGCACTACCAATGATATCGACTGTCGCACCCCCGTGCAGGAGGTAAGTCTCTTGGATTAAATGATTCAAGTATTCATTCCTCTGCAACTGGGCAGGTGGTCATTCGATGTGAGCAACGCGTTTGGTGTATCTACCTCTTCATGACTCTGGCCTAGGTACCACACACGATATCGACTGTTAGGCCTGCCAGAAAACTTGGCTTCAAATGTACTTATCGAAATGGGTGAACGGCTAGTGGCAACCCCGAAACGAAGTAGTTACAGTATACCGCGACGGATGAATGAAATGCATCAGAAAATACGGGCTACAACTGTTATTGGGTGGAAAGAATGCAGAGAGAAACACCAGGACCGAGTACTGATCAGCTATTGAGTCAGTGCCAGCATAACCAAATATTTCTCCCATATCGAAAGCGGACTTGCTATTTTAGCTGAAACCTCGTTAACACGCTACTTACAAAAGTAACTTTCCTTTGAGGCCATGGAAGAAGTACAAAACAACCAGCATTGGCCCTGCAAGATCTGGTAAAGTTCAACGGTTCAACTTTGGTTGAATTGCGGCAATCTTGATCTCTCAAGACCACCAGTGCTCACACGGGACTCGCGGTCGCAGGATACTTGCTTCATCTGACTCTATGGACATATATTTGGTTGTGTAATTGAGTCGGCGAGACAGCAAGGTAAGAATGTACAGACTTTCGGAGGAAATAGTCGAATCCTCGAGGCAGGGCATGTCGTGGCAGAGACCAAATTGAAAGAGATGATAGCTTTCTGACTTGTTATCAGTTGAAAGTTTGCAGGGCAAGGATCTGCCGTATTCAGCAGCCGGAGAGAAAAACCAAATACTCACGGTTTTTTTCTTGGGTGGAGCTTTCGCGTTGGGTGGAACATCGCACAAAATTCTAGTCGCCGCGGCCAGTGTCGAAGGCAGAAGCCAGAACGGAACGGGGAGACCCCAGTGGTAGACTTTCCGATCAGGTAACGAGATTCTTGTGACCGCGGCGGGGGCGGTCACAGACTCTGGTTACCGCTTTGAGACCCAGAAAGCATAGGGGTATTTCCACATTTGATTCCTGTCTCCTACTATACCAGTGCTGTATTTCCTCTATATTCCCTTGCGCTACCTCGACTGCGTACCTTCATTAAATGGACGTCGCCGCCGGTAAGGCTCCAACCGTTTCCGTTTATAAACGTTTATACACGGTTTTAACCGTTTTCGTTTCCATTTAGTTTGCGCAGGGGTCCAAACGGTTTACAAACCATTTTTACACGGTTTAAACGGTTGTGGAAACTCGATCCGCTGACAGTGGAATTCCTGGTGGAAATCTGAGAACTTCTTGCAACTAGAAGTGTCTCTTGACCCTTTCTTGCTCCTCTAAAACCGTAAATGATCAGGTCCTGGTCATGAACCGCTCAACTGGCGGGATCCATCCAAATACGGCAATTGTTGATGTGATTGATGGCTCGGCATTGATGCGCAGTGCAGCTTGCGCTCTTCGCAGTCTGAACTCAACAATCACCTCAACTCCTCTGCTGAATGCTTTTTGCTTTCAATGAGCATACCGTCACTTAACATGTCAGGTTACCACCCGTGATGAATCCAAGTTGAATTTCTTGATTCAACGCACATCAAGACTCTGGTTGCAGTGTGCACCCTGCATGCAGTGTCAATTAATATTGTAGTGCTCTACTGCCGGAATGTGCTCTGTTTTGGCGAAGGTTCTTTGCAATTCCCACAATGATAAGAGGCAATACTTGAAAGAATAAAGACCAGACAGTTCGATACATCCACTGGTTCGGAAAAATCCGTGAAAAATACCGTTTATAAACTGTTTTAAACAGTTTATAAACGTTTTCTAACCGTTTGCGTTTAGTTTACGGGGATCCGTAAACGAAAACTAAATGGTTGGAGCCTTAGACGTCGGGCTCATTGATCCGGCGCTTCTCGAAGAAGCGACCAAGAATGACAGCCTGGGTTCCACGACGAATGGAGGAGCTATTGCCTCTTCAAGTACCGCTACCTCGCCGCGTCCACCACCAGCTCCACGACCTCGGACGTTCAGCAAGGCGAACATAGACACATGGCTAGCCTCTAGCTACACGCCTCGACGCGATGCAAACGAATCGCGGGCTGATTACGAGCAGCGACTGTACGTCTTTCACTTCACCTCCACGCTGCCTCGCTTCCCAATTCCATTTATAGAACGCTTGTAACGCGCAAGGCGCCTCTTTCTGAGGCATGCAGTAAGCTTTCTATCAAAGTACCGAAGACTGCGACCCTTGAGAGACTTCGCCACGAGCTCGCCAAGTACTGGTGCGTCGCGACCTTCTCCTTTGTGTGCATATTCTCACCTCACTCATTTCTAGGTTCACACAAGCTTCCAGCCGCCCAGCCGCCACGTCCCAGGCTCATACCACATCCGTGCCGTCTCGCCAGCATCCAGACGATGTCCTCAATTTTTATCCCCCAGCCGAGCCGTTGTACTTTGCGCCGCCCCGAGGAATCCTGCCCACGGTGTCCTCCACTGCCCGCGGAGAATTCCGTGGAACCGTTCCATTATTTCACATGGCTAGCTCTACGGACATATCCGCACGCTCTCAGTCGACACAGCGCATCACAGGCATCTCCGGCTCAGCACATGGCGGCGGTAAGCGAACACGACGCCAAACACAAGTTTCAAACGACGGTGCACAACAATCCCGAGCTCCCACCTCGGAATCTACTCGTACTACCTTTGCTGCGCAAACCACACCCTCGGAGCCTGTCCCCGCGCCTCCCACTCGTTCCTCGGCCTCCGTCCCAGATTCACCCATAGCTGGTCCCTCACGTTCTGGGTCCTCTTCCTCGCTGCCTCTAGCCACGTTACAACGTCCGTCTCATGTGCGCATCCAGCGTCTTCCATCCAGTCAGGAAGATGAGGAGGAAGAATACGAGGAAGATGAAGGAGATGCCGAGGAACTGATCAAGCAATATGGGGTGGAAGGGGCTAATGCCGAAGAGATTCTCGGCTACGACGATGACGACGACGAGGGTGAGGGCGACGGCGACGATGAAGAAGCTTCTACAAGTGACGACGAGGCAGCACATACGACGTTCAAGCAGACGACTCGTGTACGAGCTGTGCGTCGTGCTGAGGGGAACCGGCGTATTGGCGGCATCAGAACGCAGAACGCTGTGGTAAAGGACTTCAATGTGAGTACATTCGCTTCATATTGACCGAGCCCTCACGAGATTCTCGATGCAGGAATGGCAAACTATGGCGCTCAAGCTGGGCAAGATAAAGGACAAGATCATCGACGAACACGCGATCCTTCTTTACATTGAGTACTCTGCGGAGCGGGAGAAGAAGACGCGGCGGGGAATGCCTATTGCTGGTTCGCGGCTTGGGGCAGTATGTTTTCTCTTTTCTCTCAGTGATTTCCATAGTCTCATTCGTCATATAGTCACAACTGAAGAAGTTGTTTTTGGGGTCCTCCGCATTCGTAAACCACAGGATGCCGCTGATCCAGGCCTAGCCCAGCGCCGATCCGCCACAGCGTTCATCGTGTGGGAAGCCCTCAAAAATCGGATGGATGAGGCGCTGCAGCGTGTGCGGAAGTGAGTGCAGTTTCTTGCCCTGAGTTTTCTTGCTTCTTGCTTATTATATAACAGCGGGCTCGACGAAGCTGAGGATGCGCCAGACATTCGAGCAAATACTTTTCTGGCTGAGGTAACAGACAAGCAACTCCAACAGATTGGGTACGGGTTTTTAGGGCATCGCCAGTGTAAGTGCAACTATTATTTCGAGTTAATAAAATGCTCATATGTTTACAGTGCGTCTTGTGGTGTTTGGACATCTCGCATGGACCGCTCAGCATGCTTCTGGCAACCGTGGCGACGATTTCCGGGCCCTCAAGCTCGCCGAACTCCAACCTTACGGAATGACACACCCGGATGGTCGCACTTCGGTTTTCACCGTTCTTGGTCTGCAGGGCGAGGAGAAGGCTGGAAAGCGTGGAATGCGTACGGTCTGTATTTCCCTCGTTCACGCTGTGCGTATCGTTCTGATAACATCCCAGGTTATTAATCCTTCCTACTCGGCCTTTGTCGCCAATAAAAATCCGGAGGTTTGTCCCCTTGGGCCATTTGCGTTTTACCACCATTACATCCACGACGTGATGGAGATAACGTCGAAGCTCAAAATTGACTGGTCAGTCAATAAGAGCTGGCGCCAGGTGAGTAAATTTTCGGCTGGTCCTAATCATTCGCGTCTAATACACACGCTAGATCCGCGTCCTCCACGAGCCCAAATCGCCGAACACGCCCTACAACGAACAAAACCTGTACAATATTTACTCCAGAGCATTTGTATGGGCAGGATTTAGTTCGCGCATGAAGGCCCATCTCCCTCGCCATCTCTTGGGGTATAAGCAAGAGAAAATGGGGTACGCGGCACTTCTGCACGCCCATTTCTTTCTAATCGGGTTCGATAGCGTCGATAAGGCTGATACATCTAAGCTTGGCTGGGTACGTGGTGCGACATATTTTGACACGTACGCGCCGGCGCTTCCCAAGAAGGTAAACCATTTTTGTCCTGCTGATTCGGCACTTACCTCTACACAGGCAATTCTCGGAGCTGCAGGATTCAAAGTCGAAGAGACGTATGATCCTGTATGGACGCGGGTCCATGTTCCGCCCCAATTTTTGGAGCTCATTTGCCCCAAAGCTGAGAGCATCCGGGATGAGATCGCAAGTTCGTGCTATAATTGTCACTGCCCTAAATTCATTGCTGATTTATTTTACAGACCGAGCGAATCTGTCTGGAGCTTTTAACTATTGGCAGATGGTAATCGATCTGCGTCCGTATGCATTTCAAGTAAGTCTTAAGGGTCTCTTGCATCGCAAACTCTCTTTGACGTACCTCTAGTCCGGAGCTGCAATATTCCAGAAATGTCCTAAATCTGCCCTCTTCCGACTTCCCGCATTCTGCAACACCGACGTTCGGAACTGGATGCAATCTACCTTCCCTTCCGAGCTTTCATTGCTCCAGGCGAAGGAAGGCAGCCCAGCCGACCTCCTTCTGGTGCAGAATGCGGTTTTGCGGAAGTCTCTTGAAGATTTATACCGGATCGCGAATATCGGTGACGCCAAGCTGACAAAGCTCACTGAACTCTTTGAGCGTCGTACCGCAGTTCTTTCCCCGGCGCAGGGGTTTTCGAACTCCTCGTACCACCGCAATGGTATGTTTTAGCGATGTGTGTAGGAAAATATACTTACTCCTGACACAGCCCTCGCTTTTTCTTCGCCTCCATCAACGTCTCCGCGAGCTTCAAGTGCCCCCCCTGCGCCAATCTTTCTCCATTTTGACGAGCAGATGGAAGAAACAGGGACGTACCACATGTCGGACGCCAACGAGAGCAACTCTATACGCGCATTCGTAAACGCAAGTCCAAAGTCTCCAGATGTTCCGCGGGCTCCGACGCAAGTTGATCTTGTCCTGCCTCCGACGGAAGCATTTTACAAGCCAGGTTAGTTTGGATCCACGCCGCGCGTGCTGTAAAAATAACGGCTTGACAGGCAGCTCCAGAGGGATAGTTCCGCCTCTATTCGGTCAGAAATCCGCCCGTTGGCCAGACGTCTTTGCTTTCATCATGCAACCCAAGTTTTGCTGGGCTGTGTGGGGGCCGAAGGCCGTCGATCGCTATACCACTGTGCAAGAAATATGGACATCGTGGATTGACGGCGAAGCTGTTTACGACGCTGCAGGTACTCAAACAGGCAAGAAACCTGCCATCAAATTGGTCGAGCAATACCTTCAGAACAAGTGGCGCACACCAGACGATCAGAAGGTTTTATTCTTTAATTAAGTTAGACGTTCACTAATCCGACGCTGCAGGAACGAGGCGCTATTGCGCAACACTGGGGAAGGTATCGGGAGATACCAGAGTGGATTGAGCGCGAATCCAGTCAGCGCGCAGTCTCACCTTTAGTCGTCGTCGCAGAGTTAGAAGCAATGCGGGTGGTTGGTGACCAGACGAAAGGGATGAACTGGCTTCGACAAGAGGTTGCAAGCCTCCGAAAGCAGGTGGCGAAAGCAGCGCAGGTGGTGTGTACTGTTCACTCCTAAATCAAATACTTCTCTAACCTTGGTCAGATTGACAGTCCGTCTACGTCTTCTACTACTCCGATACCACCATTGCCCGCAAGCGAATCGATAGAAAGCCCAAGCCCTGGCACTCTGGCCCCGGCTTTCGAGGAGGATGTCACAAAACGAAAGCGCGCTCCGGCAGCAGACCCTCGACGGCCTAAAAAACCGAAAAAAATGATATAGTTGTACGGTATTCTAGCTCTGCTCTGTACTGTCTATTACTATTCAACCTACTAGTTGTACCTTCTTACTTCTTTCACTGAACTCAACATGTTTACTTTCCGATCAAGAGACAATTATTTGGCATGCAAGACAATTATTTGAGACAGGAGAATTCCCTCTTCTCTTTCTCCCTACTACACCGAAATGGGTGGAACGAAGCTGTGGGAGGCAAGTCGCGTCGAACTCCGTAGCCTGATAACACAACTAATTATAACTGATACAATACCTAGATTCTCCAGGCTGCCGGCGAAACCAGATCCATCCTGAATCTCGCCACAATCCATGGCTTTCAAACAGATAATCGAGGGCTCAGGACTTTTGTTCTCGGCGACGATATCAGGTAAAGTTGTGGCGCTTTTGCTACGTTGATATTTATTGGCTTCTCCAGTATCCGAGTCAACGCTGTGATCGCTGCTCTGCAAGCGGCCGGAGTCTTTTATCAAGGCATTCCAGGGCAAAAATTAGCGTTGGAGAAAATATTTTATCAGCTCTGCAACTTATCTCTTGCTCCGGTTACCCTCGTTTTTGTTTTCGACGGCCCGGGAAGACCCTCAATCAAACGCGGGACTCGGGTCATTTCGCGCCCTCTGTGGCTCATTGACCACTTGAAGAAAATGATAACGTACTTTGGCTTTCATTTCTATGATGCAAGTCTTTAGTCTTTTCATAAGGATTTCATTTTGACGTCAAAATAGGCTCCCGGAGAGGCCGAAGCTGAATTAGCCTGGCTTAATGCAGAGGATAAGATCGATGGTATTCTTACCGAGGACAGTGACGCGTTTGTTTTTGGGGGCGCGCCTTGTAATCCGGACCTTAGGGTATTGTTTCGAGCGCAAATTTTGATCCATCTTTGGATACTGATTTATTCTGCAGGCCCTCGGTTCAGCACAATTCCCTTATTTACTCGGCAGATTCCATCGAAAATACCGACTGCGTGCGCTTGGACCAGGCGGGGTTGTTATTGTGTATCTTGTTACTCGGTGGTGACTACGACACGGGTGTTCCCGGGGTGGGTCCTACGGTTGCACATGTGCTTGCTCGGCTGGGCTTCGGGCGGGATTTGGTAAATATTATGACATCCCACGCTGGTCAGGAACTCGACCACAAACTCGCAGCGTGGCGCAATGCACTTCGGGAGGAACTGCACACTAATTCCCGCGGTGGTCTGGGGAAACGTTGTCCCAAATTGGCCGAGTCGATTGTGGATACATTTCCACGCCTGGAGGTTGTTCATTTATACATGAACCCTTTGACGTCGACTTCCCCTCAATATGTCGGACCGGTCCCCAATTCCAATGCGTGGACACCTCAAGAACCCAATATTCCGGCTCTATCGGATTTCTGTTCCTCCCTCTTCGGGTGGAGTGGAGAACATCTGTTGAACAAACTGAATTCTAATCTGTGGCCTGGTGTCGCATTTAGGATGTTTGCTTCGGTATGTATTCGATATGTTTCTGAATCCTTCCAGCCTAATAAAATCTCAGCGCTTCGTTGTTTACAACACGTCTCTGAAGGCTATCGTCTCACCTAGAACGAATGCCGTTGTTCTGAAGGTGTTCAACGCCTCCAACAAGAGCCACGCATATATGGACTCCACCGAATTGGGTCTGCGTCGTGTCCGAGTGTCCACCAAGAATTTCACTTCGTTAGCGCGACTGCATAATTTGCCGGTGACGCCAGATGCAAAAATCAAACTTGTGTCAATCCCACAAGTGATTCTTTCGATAGCTATGCGCGATTTATCCATGGAAACAACTGATGTAAGTTCGCTCATTCTTCACAATTAATTTAGCCTTCTGATGAATAATCAGTTGACTCGCTTACCCTCAAGTATCGACATAGACTTCGAATCTGAATCCGAGGCGGAAGCCGAAATGTCAGCAGCCGGTACTGAATGGGAGGACGAGAATGAGGCGGAAGATGTCGATATCATGGAGATCGTCGACTCTGACGAAGAGGAATTGGTCACGGCACATAGTAAATTGAGTGCCGAAGGTGTTATTCACTGCATTCAGACCCCCCCGTAGGCACAGATGTGCCTACGTTCGCAGATCCCTGCCGAGGTGCGTCTATCCATGCCGAGGTTGGTTTACGTTGGTCTCGCATGTCTGCCTACACGAGGCCTGCCCACGTTGGCAGATCCCAGCCGATGGTGGTGTGCCTATCATGGCCGACCCTGGCCGACCTGAGTCCGCCTGTTCCGGCAGGAACGGGTAGACCAACCTCGGCAGGGATCGGCAGATGGATCGGCAAAGGTCGGCGTGGTCTGCCTACACATATGCCTACTGGGATCCGGCAGACCTGTGCCTACGGGGGGGTCTGAATGCGGTGATTGATCTGACCGAGGATTGACAAAGTGTGTCTTTCATTTAGCTGTAAAATTTGCTTGTTTTCGTTGTTGAATGACCGTTAAAATACCGTATCTTTGCTTTAATCCATAGACTCAAATCGCAAAGCTGCGGATGTGCGCGAAGAGGTTCCATAAACTGATAGTGGGAGACAGAGAGAGACAGATAGAAGAAAATACAGATACGGCACGGCCGGTCTCATACAAGCAGAAGAAAATCCAGAGCGAAATCCAGTCGAGCAGGTCTGAGATGAGAGAGAGGGAGGATGAAGCCGGACTAGGAAGGCGGCGGGGGGCAGGACATACGGTATACCACATGAAAGTTGCCTTATACGGCATTGAGAGGTTTGACGGATTGAGATTTGCCCAAACGGGAGGCTCGATCACTTACCTGGCCCACCCAAACTCTCTGACCTGACCGGAGGCGACGATCGGGCGGGCTGTGACCCCCCGCCGAAGAGCGCTCGGCACGAGCCAAGCGGAGTTTGAATGTGGCTGACCGGGAGCGATCGGAGACCTGATCGAGCGATGACCGGGTCAGCGGTCACAGGTTACGCCCTATAGAACAATCCGAGAATCATGATCTTTTGATATCGGCGTCTTTAAATTTGTCTTCTTTTCGACAACATCCGGATGCACCATTGCCTACGGATCTAGGAAATCGTGGGCCTTTGGTGTAATCTTCGACAATTGCCCCAGAAGCGTACTCAGCTATTGTAGGAAAATCGTGGAAACTACCCGACTTGAACGACTCAACATATGAAGCAGCTACGATTAATCGTGGCCCCAATTTTTCGTGGGGGCTTGATTAAATCCGGGCCCCAATTCTTGGGGCCGCTATTTTCTCGATTAATCCTACTTTAATCCTGTCATATATGCGCAATACAATATATTTTACCCACATGATAGATTAATCCTAGCTGCGATTAATCGCAGAGATATCCAATTATCTGGCTACCGATTATCAGTGCGCGTTTGCGATTAATCTTTAAAGGACCATTACTGTGATTAATCCCACCCCGATTAATCTCATCACAGAATAATATTAATATACTGCATGGTACATATATACATAGCCTAAATAAATTGTGTTTAAACAGGGATTTTAATCCTACAATGTAAAGGATTCAAGCCCAGGATTAATTCTACAATTCAACCTTCATTAATCCTAGACCTGCGGACGGGGATGTGGTGTAAAAGATACACCACCTCCTAGTGCCGCCGCATCAAGCCTGCGTGTGTTGCCTTCATTGCCGCCCGACCCCAATCCCGCAGGGAATCACTTAGGCCCACGCTCGGCGGCACTGCTCAGTGCGACTCCCGCAAGTGAAGCCGTTCGTCTCGTGCTCAGTGGACCTGGAGCGAAAGGATGAGTTTGAAGGGTGGGGAGGCCATGGTGAGAAGAGGGGTGAAAGGCTGAAGCGGAGATGACCGCTGAGAGGGGTGCGAGCCGCGCACCGCTGCTTGTGGATGGATGGTGGGGGGTATTGGAACAGTCCCACATCTCCCCGTGCTTCTGAGTCAGCACCGGAGAAAAGGTGCGACAGGGACTGTATAGACTCACCCGTGCTCCGTGTGTCCCCCGTCTCGCACTCCGTGCTCCACAGAAAAGCAAGGTGCAGGGAGGGTGCATGCATCCGCCCTCACCTTGTGCATCCCCCGTAACGCCCAGTCCCCTGCCCCCAACGACAAGCGCCGGCGTGCAGGGGTGGCACGACACAATCCCATAACACCCAGTTCATGCCCCTAACGACAACCGCCGCCATGCATAGGTGGCACGAGACAACGATCGCCCGGAACACCCAGTCCATGCCCCCAACAACAACTGCCGCCATGCATGGGTGGCATGCCACGGGAGAGAACGATCCATGCACGCAGCGGCACACCCGTGCACATCATCGCGAACCCCGCGCTCCCACGCGACGTCGGGACAAGGCAGAACAGACAGGAGACCCACCAAGAAAAGCCGAAAGAAAACAAAATGAACCCACCCTCAAAAGGTCTCCTGCGTCGGACCGTTGTGTGTTTGTCGTGTGCCTACGGCGGCGATGCTGGCGGTCACAGTGCATGGGGCTGAAAATGGGGGTTAGCATCGTCTGAAAAGAAAAAGGAAAAATACGGCAAGGCGACTGGAGGGGAGTCGAGTTGAGAGGCGAGATAAGACAAGGAGAAGCCCCTCAGAGTGCTACAAAAGCAACTCCACGAGTGCTACACAAGCAACTCGCATTGAGAAGGGGGGAAGTTCACCGAAGGGGGAGGTCTAAGGGAGGAAGGAGGAAGAAGAGTGATGTCACACGTTACCGGTTACCATCTCTCTTCTGCTCTGCCACCCTCGTCCCCTGTGTCGGTTGCCTTCGTGGCACTGCTGACCGAGTTGCTTTTGTGGCACTCACACATGACAACTCCTCTGCATACTTTCAAACACCCCGCCCCTGCACCTCCCACAATCTCAGTTGCCTGGGTGGCACCGAAACGATTTCCCGTGTTTTTTCAGGCAGAGGATGAGATCGCTGATGTGAAGAAGGCCAGGAAACACGAGGAAATGTGGGAGGTTGATACAATGAATGGGCCAGACTACTAGGTAAGTGTCTGCCTCCACTAACTGGAGACACGCAGCTGATTGGACTTTGAGCGCAAGGATTATCTCGAGGTAGTATGACTCCCTTGTGGCCACGAACTAGCGAGTGCGTCGTTGTGCTTCCCCTGCCCCTTAGCCTCACTGACTTTCTTGTCTTTTTTTCGACCGCAGAGGTACATGTGACGGGTGTCACCACAACTCTGAATCGGTGCGTTCGTCTTGTATGGCCATGGTGTTCTGTCCTCAAAGTCTGTCCCTCAGGTCATAGTGTTCCCCAAAGTGCAGTGGGATGGTGGCTCGCACTGCCGGTGTATATCACCTACAGTGGTGTGTCTGCGATGGCAATCATTGTCGACAGGGTGAGTCCTTCCTTAAAGTATTCCTCAACTCAGTGGCCCTGATTACGATTTAATCGGGGAGGTCAAACCCGATTAATCCCAGATTAATCGGCAGAATCTCGATGTGTGCTCTGGTAATTGAATCACATCGCAGGATTAAACGTAGGATTTGATCTCGGCTTTGGAGACTTAATCGAGCCTTGGGAGATTTGATGGTACGGGTTTAATCGTGGTGTTCGAGATTTAATCCCAGGGCCCGTTGGGTGGTCTAGATTAATTCAATCTATGTTGCTACACAGAATTAATCGGTGTGTTCAAACTTAATCGCGGTGCTTGATTGGGGTGTTCGAGATTTAATCGCAGGGCCGTTTGGGGTGTCTAGATTAATTCTAAATACATAAAGCTTGTACCACTACAAAAATAATCACAAGATTAATCGAGAAAATAGCGGCCCCAAAAATTGGGGCCAGGATTTAATCAGGCCTCACGGCGATTTGGGGCCACGATTAATCTGCCGAGCTGATATCACTGAACAACTAGCTGTCGGAGCAAGGTCATGTCATCAGGAAATTTGCGCACCACGGAACTGGCCGGATACGGCTGGACAATCTCCATCCGTCTCATCAGCTGTCGCACTGCTGACGGGTGATCTGGCGAGCGCGGATCCCAGTCATATCGCCGATAGAGACTTTCGTCCGCGCTGATGAGCAAGTCGTCCGGCGGGTGTATATCCGCCCGACGATGGGATCCTGACACCGCAGGTATGAACTCACACAGCTTTAACTGAATCAATACCCAGTGGAAAATATAGAATGAAATAGATTAAATTGATTCAAAGCTAGGTAACACAAAGAATAGGTAGACCGCGCATCCTCCTCCGTTGTGGCGCGGGAGGTGGGATGAACAAGAATCGTGACAATGAGGAAGGCTTACCTGTTACCAGATGACACATCGTGTTGAGGGTGCGTCTGTGATGCCGGTGGAAGCATGCGGCTTCGGGAATGGTTCAAGTGACGCTCTTGAAGAGGGTGGGACTGAAGGTCTTGAAGTCGTGTCGTCACGGTGCCTTATTTTGACGGGCTTGAGACAGTGCTTGAGGGCCTTGTGAGGTGTGCCAGAGGTCAACGGGAATGAAAGGGTGTTGACTGCTTGTGATACTTGACAGGCTTGAGGTGCACTAGTGTGCTGGACAGGCTTGAGGAACTTGAGGCAATGTTTGAGGGTTTTGGAGATGTTTTGACGGGCAAGACGAGTTTAAAGAGCTTCGAGACAGCGTCTGAGAGCCTAGGGGACTTGAGGGTACGCGCGGGGGAAGCCAGTAGTGAGGGATGCGGGGGAATGGCGGTGAGAGGGTTGTGGGGCAGCGCAGGGGCAGCGACGCGATGGGGGTCAAGCGGAAAGAGTGCTTGATCATTTGATCAAAATATCAACATGGGCACGGACCATGGCACGTGCTGATGCAGATCTCTCGTGTTGGTCCGATTCCTTCACCCTCAAGTAATAAGTAGTAGCCTCAGGTTTAATGTTTTTGAAAGTAGCGGAGAACATAGATATACAAGAACGTGAAATTATTAAAAAACACCGAGGATGACCATAGATACTTGAAGCTCATCTATCTGATAGCGGATGCGTGATGGTGGATCTGCCCTCGTAATGCATTCCTCAGACAGATATTTGAATTGCAAGTGCCCTGCCAGACTGCGACAAAATGATCAGACGCTCGCAAGCCGGATAAGACGCGGATGAGACCAGATATCAAAAGATGCGACCATATCAGCTGAACGCCGGCGGCAATCAAATCGTAATCCTTATCGGGCTCAAACCGGTGACTGCAAATTTCCTGATGGTGTGTTTATTGGGGACATTCTGACACTGACAGGACTGCGCCTCTTCAGGCCTCTTCCTTCACGCCATCACCTCGCTCTACTGCTTTCTACTTCGGACGCTCCGAGAACTCGCCCATGGCCGCGTCGCTCAGCGCCACTCCGCTAGCGAATGGCTCGTAATTGCCAGCTTCAGATGACTCTCTGCGCATGAGACGCTTCCTGGTGAGTTTCGCTCGCGTTAAGCCTTCTTTCAGTTGGTAACGTGTATTCTAGTACGGCATTCGCAATCAATCTGATCAAGCTCCGAGCTGCGGTCGACGCGCTTGCCCCGCTTGCCAGTCGTGCGCAGTCAATGCGACAAGCAGCAGAGGCGCGTATTCTATGCAGTCATTTCTCCCGCCCTGCTGCTTACATTACATCGTTTTTCAGCGCGAGGTACCAGGGCCTCGATCGTGTTCCTAATGCCGGGTGCGAGATAACGCCGCATTTGCTCTGCGCGGCCGCCGCTGATACGCACCACCATGCGAGCCTCGGCTCTCTCCGACCTCTGCATGCCGTCTCTCCGCTCGCGTCTGCCACCGAGGCACTCATGCCGATTCACCCCGAGCAACCAAGTACGGGCGGGGATTTTGATGGGATGCACCTGGGCAAGAGAGCGAGATGTCAATGTCGAATACATCGGTGTTGGAGCACTAGGAGATGGCGAGGCGCGCCATCCGCCCGACGAAGCGGTTTTCGATACGCGATACGCGGTACTCTCTTCCTTAACCCCGCACGGACCGCGAGCGTACCGCGCGGGACGAGGGGGACGACCTCAGGCCACCCCGCTCGAATTCCTTTCTACTGGTCCCTGGGGACTCGTGTACCGCCCGCCCGCTGTGCCTCCCCCCCACTCTCCGCCTCGTGTCGTGCGGACAGACCAGGCTGGCCACCCCATATCCTACGCTACATACAGATTTCGGTCGCGGTGTGTCTTGGCGGGTGCGGCGCACCTGTATTGCGGTGACGGCGAGCGCGCAGGACACGGGCATGGGCATCGCCCGCTCCCGGCGTTGTGTTGTGGCGCAGGCGCGGCGGACTCGGCGCTCTCGGCGCTCTCCCCACCTTCTTGCATTCATCCCTGCCCGCAAGTGTTTCTCGTCTGACCCCGCCGCGCGCCGCGCCACCGCTATCCACACTCCCATCGCGCCGACCACGCCATCCGCTTATCGCCGCCGTCCTCTCCTCCAATCCCGCGCACTCCAATCCCCTGCGCTCGGGGTGCCGACTCGTACACTGCAAGACGATGACGCTCGACACCGTGGCACTCCCCCCTCTGCCCACCTCCCGCCGTCTCTTAGCATCTCAATCTCGCCACCTTCAATGCCCACTGCCATCCTGCTTTTGCACGCTCGGCAGGCATCCACGCAGTCAGGCACGCCTTTTCCGGAGTGGGGTCTGGCATACTTTGGAAGAGTCAGAAATCCGAGGTCGAGCGCGTTGCGGCCGTGCACGTGGAGGCGGGGCGAAGAGAAGGCGGGATGTGGGAGGAAGGAGGCGAGGACGAGGGGTGGGATCGGGTGGGGCTGAGGTGGGGCGGATGAGGAGGAGGAGGAGGGCAGGAGGTGGCCGATATCGTGTGGCCTCTCTGGTGCACGTGTCCCTCCCTTGTGCTTGCCGCGTCCCCGATCTTGCGTGTCCTTATCGTCCGCGTGCGATGCGAGGCTCGGATGTGATTTGACGGGGTGGATGCCTGGAGAGATGTTCACGGCGACACATACTCCTTGCCGCTTCACATGCCCGCCCCCCTCCTTCCTTTCGCAATCCCCCCTCCTCGGTCCCTCACACCCACAATCCCCCACAGTCACCGCGAACGTGAGCGAACGCAGTCGTTCCGGGCGCAGATTCCTCGACGCGTGCTTGACGCTCGTCGCGCGGAAGGCAGGAAGAGGAGCATGGGGCGGGCGCAAGGAGTGGGAGACGAGGGACGGGGATTAATTCGGAAGACGGGGGACGGGGACGGGGACGGGACGATGTACGTGTCGAGGCGGACTTGCGTGTGCGCCCTGCCTGCCCGTGCGTGCCGCCCATGCGCATCGCATGCTCGGTTCACAGCGCCTCTGCCCCCTCCATCGCGTACATTCATCGCCAGCGCGCGCGACGCGGCTGGACCGAGTGTGCTGCGCGATCTGCTGTGCCATCCCCTGTCATGCGCGCGCCGCTCGCTGCGCCTGAAGCTCGTCGTGACCGGGTGCGAGATCTGCTCTGCACCATCGCCCCGCGCGCGCTCGTCGTATCGTGCGCCACTGACGCTCGTCGTGCCCGACCGCTGCGAGCGGTCGGATAGGCAAGAAAGATTGGGAGGGTGCGCGCGAGGGGGAAGAAGGATAGGACAGGAAGTGAAGTGAGGGCGAGAACGGGTGGTCCATCGCGCACGCAACGGCAGATGCAGGGCTCTGGGACTCTCTAGGTGCCCAGTCTTGCCCAGTCCTTAATTGCGGCACCTTGGCACAGGGTTCCCAAATTGGGATTTCATGAGGGTATGGAGTCAGCCGAGACTAGTGTGCCAAGATACCGTTCATGTTTCACGCGGTATTTTCGGACCTTGTCATACATAGTTAGGCGTCTTAGGCGATTAGCATCTCTTCTTCATTCCACTACCATCCATGGAAAGCAAACCCCACCCGAAATATGAATCCACTCTCAGCCCGTCTACATGCCATCCGGGATCCATATCGTGAGTTCCTTCGACCTTCGTGTGGTCGTGGTGGAGCCATAGCCTGAGAACCACCTAATCCAGGCGCGGCAACGGGATATTCTCTGGTGCGCACAGCTTCACTGTGGCTGGCGGCACTTTCAAAATCACCACGAAGAGCTACAACACTACAGCCCCAAATGGACCGGCCGGTCAATATTTCCCCGTTGACCCTGCGAGAAACTCAAAATTTTCATAGATTTCCGAATGATCCCTCTAGGGGATATAGACCTTCGCCACGAGATCCGATTAGACCATGACTCGAGAATTGTAAATTGTCGATGTGAACGGAGGTGTGTCCGGCGCATATATTCTGGCAAAGTCAACGGCCCGAAGTTGTCTGTCACTGTGGCCGTGTATCAGGGGAATGGTGCGGAAGAGGTGGGTGAACTACCACAGTTCGCTGAAAGCTGTGTGTGAACGACCTTTGTAGAAATGGAAGGAGGACAATGCAAGCTACGAATCCATTCGGCATGTTCCATTTTTGGTTCTTATCACCTGCCTAATTTGCACCCCTGGCCCTCAGTCATCCGAATATCATGCAAATCTATTGCGTGGCCAGTTCGGACAATATCCACGCCACCGTTTTTCTCGATGGTACGTACGCACCCGTCATGATTTCTTTGTTTGACATTTGAGCAGATCTCATACCTTTGGAGCAATTTCTGTGCCGTTATCGATGTTCCCATTTCTCGTCGGTTTATATTCATGCCTACTGTGTACGTCTTCATAGCCTCTTGTTTAAGACTTCTCACTTGCGAATAGAACACGGACTTTTGGGTAAGAGATTCCCACCCAGTAACGATTCAGGTGAACCAGTTGATTATATTGTGGTAGGCGGCGCGCAAGTATTTTGCCTCGGAATTCCAACGGACACTGGTAAGCTTATGGTCTTGTTTGGGTGAGAGTGACTCATGAATTATCTTACTACAAATTGCCAGGACTGGGCCCAGTGCACGATCTGGATGCGCCGCTCAACAGGGCGGCTCTGCGTGGATCTCATGCAACCGAGCAGCGTCACCTGGTGGTTCAACCCTCGTCATGAAATCCCTGCCTTTCATGGGACACATGCCTTGAGTGAGCTGACCGCAGAGGCCACGGTCGTCGAAGCACTGACACTGCGGGAGTATCACGATATATGCCAAAGGAATATGTCACGACGTCAACCGATAGTCTCTATTTCAACCTGCATAACCGTGAAGCTAGGAGCCGTATTTTCCTTCGCTTCGAGCCACCGGCTGGAAAATGCAGTGGAAATCGCGTCCTTGGCAAATGCGGAGGCCTATCTTGGTCCGTGGCAGATTTCCGGAAGTACTATGCCGGAATTAATGGATGACGGATGGGTCCGGTACCGTATTTCCTTTATTTTTGAGTCCAGTAGCGCTCATTGCAACCCCAGTTTCAGGTCCGACGAAGTACTCCATAGCAGTATCTGGTTGATTACGTGCCAGTTCAAGAACTTCGCGTCGTGGCTGAGTCAAGCGAATTATATTTTCCGCTGCCTCCAGATCACGTCAAATTTCGATGATTATGGTAGCGTCAGCCCCCACTTCCTCCATTCCCCGTTTCACGTTTCCTGCAGTTCTTGTGACCCACGCCTATTTCGAGCTCAAGCTTTCGGCTCGTACTCATGACTGTAGCCCCGGATTCCTATTCCTCTGTCCAGAAGCGAATCTCCAAACCAGTTCATCTTCCTTTTCCTGGCCAGACTGTCCCGCGTATTGGTCTCTCGATCCTTTTGGTATTTCTCGTCTCAGTCCTGAGAAGGCAAGCCAAGATGGTTTCCCTTCCATCAAACTGATTACAACAATTCACGGATGGTGCTGGGACCCTAGCGTTTATGCCGGACTGCGCCATTTCCACCAAGTCAAAGGCTTCGATCCTGATACACAGGACATCGCACGCCATCTCAGGTACCCACTTTACCAATTGTCTGGTATGCACGCCGTCCGGAACAGAACCTGCTTTCCTTCTCTAATAACACATCTCCTAGAGCATGTGGACGTAAACGAGGGGGATTCGGACAAACGCCGCGCATACGGTGACGAGCCATTTGTCTTCAGTATGCCAGTCATCCCCAAAAGCTATTCTTTCACCAAGGAATTCTACCAGCGTATGAACAGGACTTTGATGTAACCTATAACGAACCCGGTGAAGAGGACGAACCATTTACCAACGGTATGTCTGCCATCCACAAAATACGCTGTCTCGCCACTAAATTCTTGAAGCGAGAAAAGGAGATTTCTATGTGGGCGACTTGGACACCGGCTGCGCAGAGGATGAGCCATACAGTATGTGCATCTTTCACATCCAAATGCCAAAGAAATATGACCTATCCAGATGATGAGTGGAACCTTTCACCCCTCTCAGTTAGCGAAAAGAGTGGTATGTTGAAAACAATTCCATTACCACGGGAAAATCTGCATATATTAATCGAAATACACAGATTGCGATGGTGATGAGGCCATTTATTCTGGGGAGGGCGGTCGGCCTCTTGACACGGGGTCACATGGTGGTACGCAGACCTCAGATAGCGAGGACCATCGCAGTGGTGGTGAAGGATGTGGTTGTGTCAACGGCACTCTCACTCATCCCGCTAAGTTGAGGGTTGGAGTTGTAGAAGGCGCACAAGACCTTACTAGGTTCCACGACATTTCTCCTACGTTCTCCCGGACTTTCAAATTCGTAACAAACGTCCGGTTCGCTTTAATTTTATTTCTCGGGCTATCTTGGTTGTACAATCGAAATCACGATGTAACGATGTAGAATAATACTGTGGGGGCGGACAATTGGCATCATCAAACTGAAAATGGGTATTTCGACGCATCCAGCTACAACGAAGGGTTCATATGACCATGCTTGCCGCAGGAAATCTGTGGCATATCTTCGATTATTAAACTACCGAGTGAAAATAGGGACGCTCTTCATATTGCTGACCAGAAAACAACAATATTCAGAAAGCCACATCAGGTGAGTCCATCTGGTATTGGGCAAGAGCTGTGGTTGCCCATAATGCTACCAGGGTCAGACACTTCTGGGCTGCATTCATCCTGGAGGATGTATTGAGACGGCAAAAATGCTGCTGAATAGCATCTGTCCAAAGGCGGTCCAGGTGCGAACACCAACAAAACGAAGCGGGTGAGCGGACGCGGTCCATGCGCATGAGGCAGGCTGCTTGCGGTTCGCATCCAGGGACCCGTTAGCGGCAGACCGCAATAAGACATTATGAACAGTATTGCATGGTGGCATAGATTACTCGTATTCTGCTAGATTCGCGACCAGTTCGTTCCCATGCACCGATCGCAAGGGCAAGAAGATCGATGTTGTGAAAACGACTGGAACAACTGGTTGCCTTTTTGGCTGATGGTGCCAAAAGTGGTTTCGGACTTAATGTTTTCAACCCTCATCCACCTTTCTGTATCCTCTGAACAACACCTCGTAGGCCCCGAGTTGCATAGAGAAAGTTGCTTCATTTTGGATTTGGAATCAAATGGGGGTGATTCCGTGAAGTCGCCCAAGATGCCCCTGCTACTGAATACAAAGACCTGAAACACATGGAAATGCCCAAGAATAAGTAGATATGAGTAAAATAGTCTGTTTGCCTGTCCAACTTCCGTGTATCCGTCGTAGGAATAGGTATCCGAGTCCTTCCATTGGCTGCCCATGTCAAGCACGCCATCCTGGTGTGATCCTGCGCACATGTACGATCAGTCAGACTATGCTCGAGCCATCACAACCAGTCCCCTATGTTGATCCTGACTAAATAGTCCGTTCCCTCCAATGCCAGTGCCTTCCTGTCTACCGGAATGTCTGGAACAGATGCTCCCAGTCTGTAGCTCTCCAGGGATACCACATTCGAAGTACTTCCCAGTATGGGTACTTGTTCCAAGAACCGATGAGTATAGGTCCAAGTGATCGGACCTTCGCTTAGTGACCATCCCATATCCGGAATGCCTGGGACGGCATGGAATCATCAAGATGTGATGTTCCCAGCCCCTTCCAGTGATCATCTGATCAGAACATGATACGTGTTCAATGTCCAACACACCACAACAGGATTCCAGTCTGTTCCCGTCGAGTTCTGTGAACGGGAATAGAGTAGACTTCACGTTCCACTTGTTCTGTGGGCTACATATCTCCTATATGTTTCGGAGCAAGCACATGCCAATGGTTACAGAGTGTTCCTCCCCATTCCCATCTGTTACTCAGTGGTTCCTGCCCTGCCAGCTACTTGGGAACCTCAGTATTGACACTTCTGGAGTGTAGCCCAGCACATGTCTTGTCATGAAAACGCGAAAAAGTGAAGATTTCATGGGTGGACAAATCCTGTGCTCATCAGTGTCTCGTGCAATTTTCTCATTGATGCTAACTTATTAACTTACAGCTAATGTCGGAACCGAAGGTGCAAACGAAAAAATTCTGTTTTGGGAACTTTTTTCGTTGCGCTGACCGATTCCCTCATATCTCCCTGAGTTTTGGCCAGATTACCTCAAAACATATACCATTCTTTCAGAATAATTCTTGCGCAATCAGTGATGTAAAGGAAAACACGAAAATGCATTTCATTTCTCCATTTGGCACTGGGGCCTCAGTTTCTGTTCAACACCTCCTCACAGGGTGGGCACTTGTTCCAACACATTAAATTTTTGGGAGGGAAAGCTTACATGCAATATGAAGAGGGTGATGTCGCCAGAATTATGATCTTCTTCTCCATTGAGACACTATTGTCTCGGAAGTAATCTTTTGATCAAAAATGTTCAACTCCCTGTAACTTCTTCAATATGGAACCAAATTCAAACCTAAATCTATGCAGGACATCGAATTTGATGTCTCCTTTAGGGGCAAAGTGAAACTGACGCCAGTGACACCCTTTGACGCCCTTTGCCGTGGGGGGCATCAGTGGGGCGGCAATGCCATACATTATTTGGTGTGGGTTTCCCTGTAGAAGCTTTCCATGTTGTATAATGGACTCCTTACAGTACTTACCACATATTTGAGCAATGGAAATCCTCAACATGAGGTTAGTTGTGCCAAAATATATGTGGTGGGGGGCGTCAGATGGCGTCAAGGGCATCAAGGGGGGGGTCAAAGGGCAGCAGTGAGGGCGGCACAGGGCAGCAAAGGGGTGTCACTGGGGGCATCACGTTTGAGGACGGGGCGGCAGTCCAAATGTGGGGGGCGTCAGTTCATGTGTGACAGCGGTGTCAGTGTGACATGTTGGCATCAATCTGGCATCACTCATGATGAATAGTTTATGACTAAAATATTATGTTGCTTGCTCAAGGTCTTTTGCATGCCCTGGGTCAAATACATATGTCCTTGTTGCTTTTCTAGCCACTAGAATTACCTTCAATAGTATCATCCAAATCCATGGATTCGGGATCAAATATGACGGGAAGGCATAAGACTATTGTTCAGTTACCGGTTCACCATATTATGGTCAGTTTTGAGTGTATAGAAAATGTTTTACGGTCGGACAATATTTATTTGTGCTTTGATTGGCTGATTAATCTCTGCTCCCGGCCTCAAACGTGATGTTGCCATGGTTCAAAACGAATGATTCAAGTTCATTCAACGGTACAACAAGATAATCTAGAGCATTTCCAGTTCGCTTGTATATTTCACTTGTCAGTTTAACAGTCAGGGCCACCCGCAGTGTGGAGGAAACGGAATGCCGCTGGCAGATGCATTGCCGCATTCCAGAATCAGAGCAGAGCTTACTTTCCAACTCTCAGTTGTTCAAAATGCACATCAGGCACAAATTTCTCGCTGTATCACTTGATGCACAACGGCACTTATAACATTGTTTAGAGGGAATAAAGGTCCATTACGGAGCGAGTCGTGAACATTGGAAGATGATTAAATGCCAAGTTTTCAACCAGCGTTGTACTAACTATTATCCAAATCTCTCACTCGGTACAAGCTGAGACTGTGTTTTCTCTCTGTGTAACAATATATAACACTTTCAGCAATGTGTAGCAAGGTTCTGAAAATCTGCACCAAAATTAATGGTTGACTAAAATCTGTGGGGGCGGCACTCCATGCGTGACGTTACAGAATTGACGCCCCCAAAACGGGTGGAGGCGTCAGTCAGGGGCGGCCGGGGGCGTCACTTGGCGTCATTGGCGTCACTTTCACCGAGCCCCTCCTTTAGCCTAGACTCTCAAATGGCTCAAAAATATGCATAGAAAGAGTATATATCCAAATCTGAGCTGTCAGGTGTACCACCTCCAAGAAAGCCAGCACAAGGATAACTAGGACAATTCAAGCATATAGCCTGAAGGAGATGTCAAATTTGATGTCCTGTGTTGTTTTAGGTTTGACTTTGGTTCCATATTGAAGAGGTTGCGGGGAGTTGAACAATCTTTGATCGAAAGATTACTTCTGAGCCAATAGTGTCTCAATGGAGAAGAAAATCAGAATTCTGGCGACATCACCCTCTTCATATTGCATGTAAGCCTTCCCTCCCAAAAATATAATGTGTTTGAACAAGTGCCCACCCTGCAAGGAGGTATTCAACAGAAACAACACCTCAGGTGCCAAATGGAAAGATAAAATACATTTTCGTGATTTCCTTTACATCACTAATTGCACAACGAATTATTCTGAAAGAATGGTATATGTTTCGAGGTAATCTGACCAAAACTCAGGGAGATATGAGGGAATCGGTCGGCACGACGAAAAAGTTCCCAAAACGGAAATTTTTCGTTCATGCCCTCAGTTCCGACATTAGCTGTAACTCTCCGTTGGTATTCTAGTAAATAGGTCATCTGCTGTAGTTCATGCTATTCTGTCACCGTCTACTCTTAAATTCTTTTTCAAAATTTGCTGGAAGGCTGCCGTATTGTGGAGGCAGTCAACACTAGAGGGGTCGGCCAGACAGAACTAAGAGGAGCCAAGAATGACAGAACAATAGTGTGGTCATTCAAGAGCAGCTACTAGGAAAGGTACATGGTGGTCAAGACCAAGAAGAGAAGATGCTATCAGTAAAGTACATAATCACAATCAATGTGCAGACAGATACGTAACAGGAATAGAACGTAACATAAGATATAAATCAGAATGTAAAATAAGGACTCAACAACAGTAATGTAAAAGGTAGGATGTCGAAGAGTGGTATAGGTGATCATTAAGGAGGGATGTGGGCGAGTCAATGATAAAGAAATCTGAAGGCCAAATGAGGATCAGTCAAAAGGCAATAAGATTGAGGCCAATGATGTTCAGTCAATGGTAGCGGTGAAGATACAATGCAGGATTGCAAGGAGCAATGAGGACTGAGGCATTGGTGTGCTAAGCCAAGGCTGAAGGGGATAGGCAGGAGCAATATGATGAGGACAGCATGAACAGCGGTAGTGCAGTGTGATAGCACAGAACAGTGGTGATGTGATGCAGACAGCAAAGGCTGAACCAATCCACGATGGGAGAGGTTGGATGGTGCAGAGGAATATAGTAAGGTTGAAGCAGCAGCCTTACATTTGCAGCTTTTTACAGCTAATGTCAGAACTGAGGGCACAAACGAAAAATTTCCGTTTTTCCCCACATGTCGCGTCTCCACCCATATGCCTCGGCTCCAGCAACCCCTCTCGCCCCATCCAACGATGCTTCTCCTGCAGCACCACCAGCGAGCCCCTGCGCATTCGCCTTTGGAGCTACAATATATCTCCGAAACAGTCCACACGCGGGCAAAATACACACACTGCGTATAACGAGTAGGTTGCGTCTGCAACGCCCACCACGTCCCGCCCACATCCACCACCACGTTCTCGTCCACGCCCCGCGCTGGGCCATCATGATCATGCGACTCCGCCCTATTTCTATGAGCTTTTGGTTCTTCGGCGATTGCTTCCTTCACACTCGCACATAACACATGACCCGCGCATGTCCCCACACCTTCTCAACGGTGACTGGACACCTGCCCGCGCAGTTCTGGGCTTGGGCAGTGTCTTCCTGTTACGACCATGCACCTTCCGATCCTTTTCCGGCCATTTACGGCCTTTCTGGCTACGGCCGTCTTTACGGTCGTTATGGCCAAACCAACTTTCCGTTGCTCCGGCTTGTTCCGTTGACGCACAACCCTTGGGGTTTTTGCAATGAAGGTCTTCTGAGCGTTCCCCAAATCAAACATATGACTTATGCAACTATGCTTCTCTCTTATTGTTCTTATTGTCTTTCGCTGTACTTATTGTCTTTTACATACTTCTTTCCGCATTAGACTTATCTCCGTATTTAGTATAAATACGTATTATGTTCTACTGTATCTTTAGTTGAAAATTAACGCGCTTTGCCTCCGCATTGCTCTGTGGTCTGACTTCCATCCTCTACGTCTCTGAGCCAACTTAGTTGGTGTACCCGATCCTCTACGTGGTATCACTTCCAGCCCTTTCCGTTCTTCTGGCCTTCCGTCCTTCCGGCCTTTTCCGACACGGATATAACACTTCCCCTATTTCCACCATTCTGCGCAGTCGCCTCTTTCACCATGCTTCCGCCGTGCCCACCATCTTACCATTGCCTGTGACAATGGCCGGACACAGAGGTTGGGACGTGGCAGCACTCGGAGTCGTGGACAGGGTTCTGACTCCTTCCCTCCGATGTCCATCCCCGTTGCCAGCTATGGTTTATGGGTGGAGTACCTTGAGGAGAATATTCTCCTGAGAAATTTGATTGGATTTTTCTTTTTGTGTTGCAGTATTAGAGCCATGTATTTTCTGGGGTTCAACTGCAACCTCAACCAAGACTCTCAACTTGCGCTCAAGCTGGTAGCTGCCCTCCTTCCATCGAAGATCGGATGGACACCTGAAACCATCTCGGCATTAGTTGTGTAGTGTAGCAGTTATCGGAGCCCGCTTCCTCAAAGTTCGTTGTGCATACCATGGTAGCTCTACATTTGCAATTGGATCCTGATTCCTCCCAGGAGATAAAATTAGATGTGTATTTGGGTGGCAGAGGGGAAGGATCAGAGCGATGAAATATTACTCGAGCGTCTTAGTGTCTTACAACAGCTAGCCTAAGGTGCAACTCGTAAATTGAGATGGTTAACAAAGTAACTTTGACAAACTAACTTGGCCAGCGCAACTTAACTTAACTGTACTTGTGGCAGGGCAAGTTAGTTTGCCAAGTAAAGTTCAGTAAAAGTACAAGTACCGCACATCAAACTTACTTGCAAGTTAGATCACAGTAAGTTTGGTTGTGTTTGCCCAATCTAACTTGCCTTTAACCTAGAGCTATTTAACTCGTTCTGGACCCAATTTGACCCACCAGATGGGTGGAAAATGCATTATGTTGTGTTCCTCAATGGTAAAATGCTATGATCGCGACATTCCGTGATATAACAGTTGCAGAACCAGTCGGAACCCCTATTTTCGTAACTTGGGCTAACTTTCTGAATCATTGTGTATTTGAACACACTAGGAACTGAACTTCAGGTATAAAGGCCATGAGCCATTGTAAAGCCAACCCTTCTTCGCAAATTGGACACTGCCTGGATATGCATCAAGTGAGTGAACACGAAAGGCGCCTCATAGACGTTAAATTTCCCTGGCCATCTGGTGACAAGTAAGTTGGTGTGATGGAACTTGGCGTGCAAGTTCGCTTGAAGCAAGCTTGAAATAACTTGAAGTTGTCAGAAGTTATCTTGCTCCACTTTGAAATATATCCAAGTTAGGCCCTGGGAATCAATAGCATAAGATGAATTGCCTTCAAGACAGTGAAGAAATACGTCAATAAGATGGTCCAATAGTCCATCTGTTCGCCTTCGCTGGTATGTCCCAGAACGCTCACCCCAAAGTGGTATCAGATGCTGAGTTCTTTGCTTTCTGGTGCTCCCGTTGCGCTTCCGGTGTGCTGCTCTGACTTTACTATCTGGGCAATATCGAGCCTGCGAGTCTTCAGACTCATGACATTTTCTGTGCTTCCTCATCTGTTTGGGTTGCGATGTATGAGCATGTTACTGGCCCCCTCTGTGCTCGGAAAAGAATAAATAAATTAAGCGCCCAAATCTATGCCAGTGTATATGGTTACCCAGAGAACCGTAAAAGAGGACTTGCCACAACGAATCGCCGACTCACTGTGTGCCGAATGATTACTGGTCAAATTCCGCTGTGGTCAAAGGGCTCTTACGAGTGCCAAGGACAGAGGAGCTTACCAGAAACATTAAAACCAGTCCGTGATGGAAGCAACCAAAATAGGTGGCCCGGACAAGTTAGTTTGTCCCCACGCGTGGGAAACCAAGTTAACTTTAGGCAGGTGTGCCGAAAGGGGCAAGTACAGCACAAGTTACTTTGCCGAAGTTAAGATGGTGTCATGATGTTGTCTTCAACAGATCGTATGATCTTCGAGAGGATGAATCGGTGTCAGCCATAAAATGTCCATTGGAGCACAAATATATACTGACACAGTGTTTCGCGTGCCCAGAGCGCAGCGACTGCCAACCTGCGGCAAGGAATGAATAGTTAATAACAATTTGTCAACCTGTGAGCAACTGTTATTCACATTGTTAATAACCTTCAGCCGAGTAATTCACCAACAAAATACCTCCAGGTCTCAGACGGCCTTTCTAATCTTGCGGCGCCTAGCTGGGAAGGGTGGCATCCACCACGGAGCCTTCTCTCCCTTGATGTTCCATGGCTCCGAGTTCTCTCCTGCATTCTAGAAAGAGCGGGGCGGGCGGCCAAAGAGGTTACGTGAAGTACGACAACTCTGAGAATAATCTGCATACACTGTGAGAAGGAAGTGTCATGAATTTCAATATGCCTTTCAAGACTTGGGGTGTTGAAATTCACAATGTTCCACTTGAAATTTGATGACAGTTTATTATGTATTCATGATAAAACATCACGAACGAGATGGCCGGTTTCATGACATATTTAGGAACATATCATGATGTTTTTTTCATGATGGTTCACATCAAATGCACAATGTTTCATCATGGTAGTCATACCCTAGTGTCAAAGCTCAAGAAATTTCACATACTTTAGTCACGAAATCCATCCAATTGACCAGTGAAATATAGATAGACAAGAGCTGAAAAAAGCAGTTACAATACACATAACACAGTTTATCATTGATTAGATTTATTATTATTTATTTATTATTATGTAATCAGGATACCTTATATATTTCCGATAGATATAACATCAAGCACAAGGGACCTGGGTGGTTAACTACAATATTATGTAGGACTTCTTCTCACATATACACATATACACAGGGAAAATTTGGGAGGTCATGACCTGAGTTTTGTACCTTGCCTAAGCCACCGGGCAGAGGCCCCTCACATCTGGGAGATTATGAAATTCATGCAGATTGAACCATGTAATTCAGCATGTTATTGCTATGGCCAGGAACACCTGAAAAAATACATGAAAGGTAAAGTACCTGAAATATGGACAAGTGGAGTAATGACAGCATACTTTAGGGCAAGCTTCGGCTAGTCTAGCAACAATCCTGCGGCATTTTTCACAACATGTTCCATGATGAATGGTCAAGAGACCATGACCAGAATCCAAAGCACAAAAACGATGGAAAATATGTCATGAATTGCACCTTGAAATTCTATGACGGTCCGGGCGTCACATTATTCATTTTGGAAAGAAAAATCTCTTGAGGCAAAAAAAAAATTGGGCTCAGATCACAGAATGATTCCATATCACATCTATGTATACTAGGTACCTATATTGTGCATCTCCCCGCAGGAATAGGGCTACAATCAGGTAGAGCGAGAGCAAACAGACCTTCGGAAGGTGCCGAGATGGCACCGCCACTGTGTCATCATCTAGATGTAATCACTCTGGGCACAGCGGGCAAGGCTTTGGGTTCAGGGCTCAAGGGCTAGGGTACGTGGGATGGGCACACTTCAAATTTGAATTTCACTGGCGCCGGTTTTGAGTCTCTCTGGCATCCACCCAGAACTCTACCTAGAATCCCACAAATATTTGAGAAGCAGTATGATGGCATATGGATAAACTGTGCATACTCAGATTTGACATTGGTATTGCAGGAATGACCACTACTACTGAAAAAATGGACTAAAGAAAAGCAAGTGTTTGTGATCAGAAATCCGTCAACTTGACGGGTTTTTGACCGCGTCCTGTCATGGATCATGTGCCATGTGACCGGCAATGTGTCACACATTCTCATACCCTGGTTGTCAAGTGCCTGCAGGTGCAAGGCATTAGAAGGTAGAAGGAATGTCGATTCTTACAGAGACAGTGTCGGCGCTGCAATAGCCATAGAGAAAATTGATGCAGGGGCTGTGCTGATGTCAGCTGATTCATCCGAAGGTCTGTTTTGCCCTCGCTCTACCTGATTAAAGCCCCATTCGTGTGGGCAGATGCATGATATAGGTACCTAGTATACATAGATGTGATATAAAATCATTCTGTGATCTGAGCCCAAGTTTTTTTTTTTGCCTCGAGAGATTTTTCTTCCAAAATGAATAATGTGACGCCCAGACCGTCATAAAATTCAAGATGGCTACCATGACAAAACATTATGAAATTTGAAATTCAAAAAGAATTATCTTGAAGTTCATGACGATTACTTCTCACAGTGATATGGTATGCACTCAATACATGGCTTGCGAATAGTTTCTGTGATTGGGAAGTCTCGCGGTTAATCACAGCCGTTTTGAGGGTGTTTTGATTAGCTTTGGTAACAACAGTTATCAACATGATGTTGATGACTCACTAACATCTCCGTTATACACCGAACCCCCGAGCCTCACAGTTGTCGTTGTGAAGAACTGTTAGCAAAGGGACGACCACTTATGTTACGATCAGTGTTGGCCTACCTACCAGCGTCCAGGTTGCAACCGTGCTACGATATTCATCCTGCAAACTTGCTAATCCGCCTGGGCCTTACTTACAAACAGCCCACACCGAATCTGTATTCGCCGATGCCACATCCGGCCAAGATCTTTCCTGTTTCATCAGCCGCAAACCGTAGCGTCATCAATCACTACCCTAGGGTAGTGGGGGGTTACTATGGACAACTCCTATAACTTTTCAACCACAGGTCGGATGGACCTGGAACCTTAAAATATCCATTTCCCACCCATTTTCACACCCACAATGGACCTGATTCCAAAATTCGAATCCCGATCGATTCCCCCCTTGTAGTCAACGATAGTAAGCATACCTGAACACCATGAATAAATGGGTCCCTCGGGGGTTACACCGACAACGAATGCGAATCCGTTCCAATGGTCCTCCCGCCTGTTGGCGGTGGTGCAAAGTGCATAGGCGCAGTGACCCGTGACGAAGTGGATCCGAAGACCTGCTCAATGGTCCGCCCCATTCCAATCCGTGCATGAATCAGGGCATTGGCGATACCAATGACGATGGTAACGGAAGATGCAATGTATTGGAGCGTGGAGTTGAGCTGGTGTGTGACGCTGAGGTAGATCAGCCAGCATCTGCGTCGTGTAAGGCTCCCGCCAGACTATGTAGGAGGAAACACAAACGTGTAGAGGGCAGCGCTCTCTACTATCATGGCCATCAGGTTCTAAGTATGATTGGGCTAATTAGTGGCCGGATTAATACGGGGAGAGAAAAACTTGCGCGCAGATTCAGCCCACCAACGGGCATGCAGGTCCGGGTAATTTGCCAGATTTTCCAGGAGATGAAAACTTTTATGGTGTATAGTGTTGACGAAAAAATAGTTTGGGCTCCAGAGGGTGGATGCACACACCTGTGCAGTAAATACTCGTCCTGTGGGTATTCAGTACTCAGTCAGATGCTTGAGAAAATATAAATTCGTGATGCTTACACGAGCGTGAACACGATCACAAGTACCAGTTCTGTATCATTCGGAACGTCTTGGACGTTTTGAGTCGCCCGCGCGGCCAACACCCCGCAGACTAAGACCGTAAATTCCTTCTGAAATGCCAGGAAATACATAGTGGTCCTTACTGACAAGCCCTATGAGGCTCAACACCGGAGCGACGATGACAATTTTGTTGAAAGACCAGACGAACCCAGAGGCGGTAGATCTGGACCATTTGGCCACAGCTGTCAGAAAAGAGAAGGAAAGCAGCAGTGGATAACGCACAATCATAGCGTCCCCGATGAAGACAGACAGCGCGATAAACACATCGTCTACCCTCGACAGCGTTTGAGAGTCGTCCGAGAAGAATGTGTTCGCGCTCAATCCGTCGTTGAAGTAGAATAAATCCCTGGAAGTTACGGATTACGACCGAGATCCAATCCTGCGCACGGGCGACTTCTGATTAGATATGAGTTACTGCCGAGGATGGATGCACGTACAGCTGTAATCGTGATAAGAGTAAAAATAACCAGAAACGAACACCGTCGACTTGAACAACGGAGCCAATTTCCGGGGTTCACGTCCCGGATTTGCATGCATGACCATGAGGTATATCGAGATTACGAAGATGATAAAGTACAATCCCGTATAAGAGCGTTGTGATGACGAGGCTCGCGAGGTTTGCCAGAGGGAGGGCTGGGTCCGGACTGAGACATCTTCCTGGGCCACTTCGCTGGATGTTGATGGCAAGACATCGCATGTCTTATATATGCTCCATCATGGGATTTTGGGCCACGGGAATGGCGAGGAGAGAGATGTGACTCAAGGTGTCAAGTGCTAATTTTGTCTAGGAAGTTAGGGGTTCCCTCGGCGCATCGCATTTTAATCAACTTCGGGCAGTTCTATTTCACATCATGGGTCGTTTTGAAGCGGCCTGGGAATCAAGGAGGCAGGTGCTCCAGGTGACGGTGGGCCTCATCCTGCGGACCTTTCCCTGAACTTCTCTATTGCACTCTTGAGAATTCACTAGAACCGAAGGGAGGGAACTGCACCAGCCACTGGTGGGGGACAATAGATCTGACAGCTGCCCAACATATGTCAGAGAGATCACCGCCCGTAGTATAATTACATTCATTCTACCCACACCTGTGGCTTCAGCGAGGACTGAAGTAGGCTTGCCCAGTCTGTTTCTCGACCAGGTATGGAGTCTCGGAGAGGAGGGAAATAATTTGGAATTATGGAATCCTCAAGTGCAGCTTGAAGCTCCATGCCATCGATTCGTCTAATATAGAAGGTCAGAATGCTTTTGGATGAAACCGTCTGTTTCATCTGTCCACTCGAGAGCAGAAATGTCAGTCCGGCGACAACCCAATGATTGGCCGAATCTCTTGGTCGCAAGCCTCTGAAGGTAGATTGGCAACGTGGTTTCGGGTGCTGAGTCTTGAAAGTGAACGACACAGCCGTTGCCCATGCCGGGAGAAACCTGAAGTGCCGCATCGATCCTGCAAGGCATTTCAGCCAATAAGGCAATATCTGAACACGAGCCGGCCGCGGCTGTCAAACGCAAGGAACACCATTCCATTACTATTTTGCGCCATGAATAACCGACAACGAATGTGACTCCGTGCCGATTGACCCCCCGCTCACACCGGGCGGTGTGGCAAAATGCATATGTACGGCGGTGCAGTCACACGCGACGAATTGGACTGCTCACCGGTCCGGCCCAGCCTAATCCGCGCGTGGATCAGGGCATTGGCGATACCAAGTTCCAACGACGGTTGTACCGGCGACGGCGATGGTAATTTAAGGTCGGAGGCCCTGCGGCGTGTAAGTATGCATGAGTCCGAGACAGAGGAGACACAAACTTGTAGATGGCGGCGCTCTCCACTATCATGGCCATCAAGTCCTACGTGTGATTGGGCTGATTAGTGGCAGGATCTATGCCGGTCGCAAGAGATTTGCGCGGGAGATTCAGCCCGCCCTCGGGCTTGCAATTCCCGCTAACTTGCCAGATTTTCCAGGGATGAAAACTCTTATGGTGTATGGTGTTAGTCAGGAAGTAGTTTGGGCTCAAGATGGTAGATACACATACCTGTGCAATAAATACTCGTCTTTTGAGTACTTGTACTCAGTCAGATGCTTGAGAAGATATAAATCAGTGATGCTTACACGAGCGTGAATCCCGTGGAATATTCTGGACGTTTCGCTTCCCCCCGCGAGACGAGTATATCGGAAGCTAAGACCGTAACTTGGTGTAGAATTCCAGTAGAATACAGATCGGGGTGGTGCGTTACCGACAAGCCCGATGAGGCTCTTAACTGGAGCGATGATTGCAATTTTGTTGAAAGCCCAGACGACCCAGAGGCGGTATGATAATCTGGCCTATTTCGCCGCAGAGGTCCAGCAGTGAATAAACGCGCAAAATCGTAGCGTCTCCCTGTGATTGAACACGTTGAAAAAATGTTTTATTATGCATGTTCAGTGCTATGTACAATGGATCCTAGGTCTTGTGCTTACAGCTGTTTGCAAAAGTAATGACACTCGTCAAATTTTCTATAAATAAACTCAACTTTACAGCCGTTTTGCGAAATTGATCACAGTCGGGCGCAAAATAAAAATAAAACAAACATTTGATCTGTCTACTTGCCGAGGCCATAACTCGGCCAGTTCATATCCGATTTTCTTGAAACCAAGTGCGATGAAAAGGGGGACCAACCAACTGCGTCACAACCCGCACTCAGACTCACCAATGTCGATCCACCAACTCGCGCCACTGTGGCGCACTTGAACACGACTTGCGCCACTGTCGGCTGGTCCCCACGCCGAGGTTTGGGTCCATCAAGAAGCAATAATTAACGACGCACAGCGAACAATTGAAGAGAGAGATTATTAATATTACAAAGCTTGAGCAGCGAGGAGACCCCGACAAATTTGTATGCAAATGGGTGGTATTAAAACGATGTACTGTACTGTAATGTTTTATTTGCAGAAGACAATGCGTTCCGAAAGGCGGCGCCATCGCTTATCGCAGGAGGAGCACATAGTTCCATTGGAGGAGCAGGAGCAGGAGTTTGTATTGATGCACTCTCTTTTGAAAACTCACGACGGTCATCATATGCCTTGCCCCAGAGATCTTCAACTTCAAGGTGCGTGTCTGTAACAAGCTGGATGTCATGTTGCGGCAACTCATGTTCTGCTTGTGCTGGCTGCATTACTATATCATCTGGTACATTGTATAACCCAGCATCCTCTGCGTACTCGACACATTCCAATATAGCTTGGTGCGCTGTTGCCTTTTTCATCGAGAATCGATCTGTGAGTTCTTCCAGATGGTTCAGAATCATTTCTTCGGTTACGTCTTCCCCCGCAAAATCATCGGCATCTTCACGGTTTCGTCTGCGTCGCACGTCCTTCACTGCTTGCCGGGCAAGGTAACTTCGTTGAGCAAAGTGATCATCTCGGCTATCTCGACATTCATGGAGGATTTGCATCTTGTCCATACAATACTGGATAGAGGGGGAGCAGGTGCGCTGGAAAGACTTGAAAGCATTCTCCCATGATTCTCCCTCTTTTCTCAGATCTCTTGCATGCCTCCAGGGCTTGAAAAATATCAACATCAATCGACAATAACGTGCGGACACCTCGGATCTGTCTCGTCGTGGAATCCCGGGTGTTGAAAGCTGTATAACAGCAATCGGACCTTTGGAAAGTCCCGGTGCTTCTCCCGCGTTTATGTATAACAGCATTCCGTTTTCGTTCAGATTATTATCCCAAGATGTGTATCTCTCATTGTTCGACTGATATGGTTACTTAGCTGTAGATATACGAGTACAGCATTATTTTCTCTACAACGTATTTATACGACCGAGAATCTTGTACGCACCTCAGACGTGACTCGCTACTCGATCAACTCTGAGGTGAGCTTTACTTCCACTCTCTTATTTATCATGTACTCACGTACTTATAGTCTGACTTTATTAGGTGAATACAGACGTTGACTCGCTACTCGATCAACTCTGAGTCTGACTTTATTAGTCTATTTACAACACCGGGACCAATGGGGACAGGAATCAACGCGTCACCCGGCAAACGAACTCGTAGAAGGTGAGTGTTCTCTTGATCATAACCTTTAAGGAATGAGACTCGAGGCCGTTGGTGAGTCTCCAAATTCATCGGTACATCAACGTCGCATTGCGCATCGTGTTCATCTTCGTCGGCAATCGTCATCGAGCAAATTTGCAACCTTCCAGTTCATCATTCTCTGCGTTGTCAGTGGTCGATTTATGTTTCCTGCGGTCAGATGACTTGCTAACGCGCTCTACGCGAGATATAAAGTCCCACACAGGCACGTCATCTAGTTCATGTCCACGCTTCTAGTAATCCGCCAATTGATGTCCCATACGAACAAGATTCCCGGATCCATCGAGCGAGACACGGATTTCTTCCTCGGCATCTCCGAGCTCGACTGTTTCTTCCCCATCGCGGCAATCCATGAGATCATTGAGAAATAATGGTTCTGTTTGGTGTTCAATGTCAGAATCATCATCTTCGTCCTCACCAGCGCGTTCGGTACACGGGGCCGGTTCTGATTCAGAGTCCACTACTTTCCGCGACAGTTTGGTTGGATAACATTCCGGGCTAAGGTCTTCTCGGTTGATGAAGTTCTCGAATGACGTCCAGTAAAAATTACGGTATGAATGACTTGTGAAGTGATCTTCAAAATCAAGGAGGTACAGGGCAACCTGTTGCGCAGAAAGTTCCTGTTGGGATATCATGGCATATGCACATTTCTGAAGCAATTTTCTAGCACGTGTAGTCATCTCATCCTCTTGCGGATCAAAGTCTTTGAGCTTCTTAACGGCAAGTTTGAGCATCGCGAATGCAACATGAGTTTTCAACTGAGATTTCGTGAAATAGTCTGTGATATAATATAAGATTCCCTTTGCAGATTACCCCCGAACCGACGAATTTTATATCCATATTGTTTCGTACAGCCTCAATTATGGTTGCATTGAAATTATTCACAAGACCATCCAAGCACCGCAGATGAATCTCGCCTGTTTCAGGGTCAAAACAGCTTACTGCGCGAAAATTGTCTTCATGAAGATCAAATCGGCATGTCTTTGGTTCAGGTAGTCCCCTCCAGTCCTTGAAGCATGTCACTGGTTAGGAGGTTCAAATTTTTCAGCGCAATTTATGGTGAAAAATGTTGATTGTTTTTCAGACATTTTTCACTGAAAAAAATGGTGAAATTTTCAAACCTTTTTCACCCCTTTTCAACTTTCTTTCAAGTTTTTCACCTCAAACTGGAAAAGTGATGAAAAAGCTTTGAAAATTTCACCATTTTTTCACTGAAAAATGTCTGAAAAACAAACGACATTTTTTCACCGTAAATTGTGGTGAAAAATTGGAATCTCCCAACCAGTGTGTCTTAGAATGTGAATGATATTGCATTGGAAATAATATCAGCGAGGAGGGCTAAAAGTCGTTTCCCGAATTCAACATCTGACTCATCAGAGCCCAGCACCCGTTTTTTTATTTCGTTTCAGATTCAGACCACCCTCAACCCAGACCAGCATATGACAGTGGAGTATGCCCCGACCTTGGGCCTCGACACAGCCGTAGTAAGCTTTGACGACGCCGAGAACTCCACCTTCCAGGTCTTTGTGGTCGGGATCATAGCCCAGAAGTGCAGAGATAAAGGCCTTCATATACAGATTGAAAAATTGTGCTGCAACAACGGGATTTTTTGCGATGAGAACAGACTGGTCCCAGTAGTTCGGAACATCTTCAGGCAGCAAGGCACTAATGTCGATCTCCTTGCCTGCCAGAAACTTGACGATGGGATTGAATACGTCAGCGGGATTAATTGTTATGTAGAAGCTCGGAAGACCCTTCTCAATCATGAGGCCACGAATCTCGTTTCGCATTGCGACGAGAGATACAAATGAGCCAGGAACAGAAGCAGCGACACCATTCACTTATTTCAGCAAATTCAAAACTTTACGCTCCTCGGCATTTTTCGGTACTGGAGATCCGCCACTTGCAACACGTTCAGAGACACTCTTGACTAGTTCGGGTGAGACAGAGGCAAACTGCGAAACTACTGAGGCAAAATTGGCACGTTCAACCTTCAGACTGGTGTGTAAATGCATTTCCTGACGCTGAAGTATGTTGAATGCTGTGAAAGAAAATGAAAGACGTTCTTGGAATCTCCGATCAGATAAATTCAAGAGATGTTTGATGTGTCGTTTTAAAGATATAGGTACAGTTCGCAGCGTGTCGTTTGGGCCTCCGATGCCATATGGAAAGAGAGTGGGATATATCATGGGAAATAATAGACTATCTTTCCGGAATTCATTTTCCGGTCCACGATCGGATGTAGCCACCACCTTTCTTTTGCACATGGCGCAATGCGGCAGCATGCAGCTCATTCGATGAAGCATGGCAATCAACATCTGTTATAACAATATTTTCAAAGGGAATGGAATCATTGGGCTTCGTGGACGTATCCGGTGCATGGAGTGGGTCATATCGGGACGTGGCAGTCTCGTTGGCAGATGTGGATTCAACATGTCCGACATTGAATGGTAAGACGCGGTTTTGTTCCAGATGTTCAAGGCATTCATCATTGATTGTTACGTCTCGATACAAAGGGTTATGATCCTTCAACCAAACAAGGGCACAGCGCACTCTTGCTGCGTTCACTGCCAGCGGTTTAGCATGCTCCCGGAGCCATTCGGGGGCCGGTGCCGTAGAACCGACAAACAATATGCAGATAGGAGCAGTTATTTCTTCGACAGATGGTGGAAGAATATTAGCAATGTTGGATGGCCGCTGGGGGTAGACGATTACATGACCCTTTATTCCACGTTGTGTACTTTGGAGAATGAGGTCTTCTCTTCTTTCAACTGAATTATCCAACATTTAGAGCGGCAGAGTGCAATCATTGATTCCTCTATCATAGTCAGGTCCTTCAGCTCACTCAGCACAGGTCCAACGAATGTTCTATTGGCCAGCGATAGAGCAGGCATTTTATTTCTTTTCAAGTCAGAATGGCAAGCCTTGCAAAGAGAGAGAACGGGCTGGCCATCAGATGAATAGGATACCCCATTGGGATCTACAAGCAGATCACGGAGTGGCCCCCCCATCGAAAGGCATGGGAGGAGAAATAGAGGCGGGATGAAGCCATTTATAGCGGTCAAGCAGATTAGCTTCATCAGTCTCCAAATCAGGTCGCTTCAACACACCGAGATCAATTTGCGAGTCCCCGACTATCAAAAAACAATGTGAACGAAGCGAAACTGACTCGGCGCAGGAAGCACAGGTAAATGTGGACAATGCTTCCGAACTGGCCTGATCTCGAAACTTGCGCACACACTTGTTATTCAATGACTGAGGGATAAGTTGTGGCCATTGGTGTCGGATGGACTCCAGTTGTTCGTGGTACTTTTCGCGGGTGATGCGTTCCTGCTCTTGGGATTGTTCCATTTTTCTTCCTCTTCACAGATGGACAATATAACCTTTCAATCTCCTGTGGAGCTGACCCATGATTTCATCATTTGTGTACTCCACGCCTAAATTACTCAAGACACGTCGCAACGAGTTCAAGGAGATTTTGCTGCCATAAACAGCATTGAGAATATGGAACTGCAGATCAACGTCCAGCTTGCTTCCAAGCCATTCAGCTTGGACATCAGCCCAATCTGGTAAGACTAGCCCATTTCGCAGAGTAATGGCAGGATGTGAATCCGAAAATTGAGTACAATGACCAGACAAAAAATGTTCTGTAATCTGACTGCAGAGTGATTCGATAGTCAACTTCTCGGGTACTTCAATCCGATGAAGTGCAGCAATGGAGAGCAGGATCGGCTTTCGATGGGTCTCAGAAGAATCAAAAAAATCCGCAATTGAAGCAGATGAACGAATGTCAACATCCGCAGATGTGACAGCTTCTGTGTGTTTTCGAATTGCAGAGCATAACTTGAACCGTAGATTGCGATCCCTGGCCACGGATAAATTCAAGGCAGCAGCAACATGGGAGAGACTCTCAGTTGAAATATGTTTGTCGTCAGCATCCAATATAATATTTAAAACAATTTCCGCCATATCTGCAGCCGACTCAAAATCCTGGCAAAGCACGCAACAGGCAGACCGATCTGGGCGAGGGGCTATACCGGCATCAACTGTATGATCTGCGCAGGCCCCAGTGGTGATATGATGGAGCAGGGCGTGCCGACATTGCACCAAGGTCATATTGGCGTGCGGAATTGCATTGAGGTCAAGTGATCGTTGTATTGTGTGCAAATCCGAGTGGAATACAGAAATACGAGAACGAGAAACATGATGTCCAAGCAGTATGTCACGGATAATCATAGAAGAAGTCATTGGAGTCCCAGAAGTGGCAAATGGCACGGAGGTAGATGTAGAAGGGCAACGGCAAACCAGAGGTTCGCCGCAGCCACACCCATCTCCACGACCTATATATTTTCCCAGCCATTCCAACCTTCAAAACGGTGGCAGTGTCATGTGCTTACCCACCGGTAGCTGTGTTCATGCCATAGCCACCGTTTTCGGGGCCAGAATAGCCACTCAAATATGTAGTATTCATTGCGCATTCAACATTCTTTTTTTAACCCCCCATGCTGTATGATCTCAGAGTCCGTCTCTGGGAACTCTTGATCAGACATTAGCTGACAAGGGATATCCACGAGATTTTTTGCTTGCGCTAACTTTGTCATCTTTTGATGATGCATGATTGGTTCCTGTGGGGATTCAGATGGTTGCAATTCATTTCGCTTCTGTCTTTGATGTCCAGCAGTGATCAGAACAGCAGCATTCTTAACACTGGGGGCAAAGACTGACGCATGTGGAGCACAAGTGCATTACACACATGTGCTCTGCAACTAGTGACAGGCCAAACAAAGCCCGTGTCACAGTTCTACAATCATCCTTTACTAAACAAAGGGGGGACAAAGAATAGACAAAGGGCAGCATAGGATTCCCTGCACCTGGGAAACCTCTCCTGCCCTTTGTCCACCCTTTGTCCCTCCTTTGTCTAGTAAAGGATGATTGTCCAATTGTCACACCTCTTTTGTTTGGTAGATCGTGAACTGCAATGCACATGCATGTAACACATGCGGCTGTCACATGCCTCAGCTCTTGCCCCCAGTGTAAACACCTCTACTCTACTGTGTGGATTTTGCCTATCTTGGCTTTGACATCAGGAGTACTTCCTTCTGTCTCTGTTGCCCACTCCTTCTTGGTCTCTTCTGCTTAGCATGGTGTTTTCAGTATTGTTCTCTTATCCTTTGTCTTATTGCTTTTGTACCAACATACTTATAGTTTCTTTGTCTGGTACTGGCCTTCCTCTTTTTGTTTTTTTGTCTGTCAGGTTATGCTTGACCACCCGCAATTTGACCATCCAGAATTTGAACTCACACTCAGTTTACGGTCTGTAAATCTTCCATTTTGGGTTTCAGTCCAGCTTGTTGCTGATATGCGCCAGCATCTATTTGTCTGCACCCTGTATTCTCTTCCTGCATATTTACTTTATTCCATTGTATCCTTGTTGTCCAGGTTCTGTGCATTGCTGTGGGATTGGCCACCCACAGGGATGTATAGAACATATACTTCAAGTTGTAGTGAGAAATTTTCATTACTTAATATTGGAAAGTTGATACATCAAGGCAACAAGCTGAGTCAGCGAAAAAAAATCTGGCCTGTGTGGTTGTATTTGCTATCAGCCCCATGCTGGCTGACCAATCACTCAAGCTCTGACTGGCTGTCCTTTACCGATGGCTAGGTAGGCAGTCAATTTGATTTCAGTATTCTTCTAACTCTTTTGAGCTGGAAATCTGGAGAAGTCTGAAGGGATATGTTGTGCCCGGGAATCCTGGGAAGATCATCTGGATTTGGAATATTATCTCTGACTGCCTAGTAGTGGGTCACACTGCTGGTAGGAAGTGAGCCATTTGTCAATCTTGTGACCTATAGTCACCCAAAGTCACTTATGGTCACTTAAAGTTACATAGGTGACCGTGTGTGATGTCAGCCACTGCTGCCAAGATATGTTAACACCCAACCGAGATTTTTGATAGCGAGATGCACTCTTGAACAATGTTTGGTCCTCTTTTAACATCCTTTGATTTTCAAGAGGTGGAGAGGCTGTTAAGCAGTACAACATTGTGATGTTCTCAGGCTTACAAATTTTTTGTGTGCTATCCTGGAGTCGATAGATGTATTGTTGGGATTTGTGTTGGCCAATTTGCATTCAGAGGGATAGATGAATTACACACAGGGAGTTCGTTAGTTTGATGAGTGTGATTAGATCCCCAAAACACCACTCTCAGCGCAGACAAGGATTGGTCTGGGGAATGAATTTGAATCATTTTAGAATGGGGAACATATGTAACATATAGGCACAGTTTTGCCAGTCTGCCGGTACTCTGTGGCAAACAGGAGCAGCTGTAGCCTCGTGTTAAGCCGGGTTGGAGGTAGGTTTCAGAAGTAAATAGAAAATGTTGACATTCAAATTGGAATTGTTTAGCTTCTGATATGAGGATTACGTGGTTTCAAACACTCACATCAGGTAGACCCGAATACCGATAAGGCGGAGGGTGAACATGAATACGAAGAGGGGGGTTTGCCAAATTCAAGAACTGCAGAGGTGCTGAGCTCAATGTATGTTGGCGTGGCCACAAGTTATGTACCTAGCAGGTGTCTGGACATTGAACAGGGGTAGATATTTGGTTGTTCATGAACAGGACAGCACACCCGAGCTGGGATCAGCTTCCTGAGATATGCCATTTAGCGTTGGTATATTGAACTGTCTATGACTGTGCTGTTGACCTGTGAACGAGGCGAAGTCTAGTGCATGAACTTGCCAAAATAGGTTCGGGTTCCAAGGAACAATGAGGAGCTGGTGTTGGAAAGACATTGTAGAAGCATTGGAAGAAGAGTATGGACCCTTTCAGATCTGAGTGTCAGCAAGAGTCCTAACATAGGCAAAGAAATGTACTTCCAAACATATTGGCTTCAGCGGAGTATATAAATGTAAAAAGGACAGGACAGAGTCAGGGTATCATACCCAGTGTTTCCGGTGATAAGTGAAAATGTATCAAGCTCAAGTTATTAGTTCTGGGCAAGGAGGAAGCACAGAGCTGAGGCAAAAACTTTGAGTTTGAGAAGATGTTGAGCCTAAGGCAGGTTTTTTTGATTCACAAGCGACTCCTGGATGCATATAATAAACGAGAGGACGGAAGAAGGAAAATCAGAAGAACACACCTTTGCGATTGAAAAGGATTGAAACTGGCACAAGCGAGGTGAAAATGGAGCGACGACTCGTCATACAGATGGGGGTTCGACTACTTCAAGTTGAGCCTAAGAATAAAACACTTCTGAAAAAAGAGATGTACAGTCGAATTTGGATCACTCAGAGAGCATCAAATGAAGGAAATATTGTAAGACCAACTGCGAGCCCAAAAGAGTCCCAAGCAGAAAATGCGAAGATGTAACTAGTGCATTCTCAGAGTCATTGAAAGGGCAGATGGGGTTGCAGGGTTATGGGCCTGGCTGGTAGGCTCTCGAAACGGGTCAGTGATCTGGGTAGCAGTCAAACAAATATTGGGAGGTAAATTTGGCAACCGGTCTTGAGCCGTAGAGTACAAAAAGGGGTGTTAAAAGAGAGTAAAGATGTCGAAAAATGCTGTGGGAAGATTGTGAGGTCATGTGATGCGAATTCGGGGGTACTGGTGGCTAAACAGTCCACTGGTGGTGCTACAAGAGTAGGGGGCGAGGTCCTTTGGTGGTACTTCTGGGCAAGAGCCCTGCACTGGCCACAAAGATGGTGGTACCAGCATGAAATTCGATGATGTGGCAATATTTACAGTACAAACAAATGCTGTAATGTAAAATAGGGGCACACTACTGTAGACTCAGAAAGAGGATGTGGACAAATTTCCATACCCCAGCCATCCGACCCTGCAATAACGGAGGTGGGGGATGGTGGGTGGGATGCGACGGAGTCATGGAGCAGACATGGGCATAAGTACAGGCATGGGAGAGTGGCACAGCCGTGGCCTGGATGGGGGGGGGACAGGTACGCCAACACGAAGGCGGGTGTGCAGAGGCGGGCATGGGTGGAGGTGGGAAAGGATGTGCACGGAAGCACATGGGAGGAAGGCACAGCAATGGTATGCACGTGGGACAGAACCGGTGCACGGAGAGGGCAAGGTAGCACAGCATGACGGGATGAGCACACGGAACAGGGGGCAGTGGCGAGGTGGATGCAGGTGTGTGAGGTGCATGGCGGGGGGTGGGCAAGGGCGGACACAGGGGGAGGACATTGGGAAGTGGGCACGTTGACGACAGTGGGGATGTGTGCAGAGGGGCCGGCAGGATATGGGAAGTGAGGTGGAGAGGGTGCAGCAGCAGTGTAGAGATGCGACAGGACGTGCACATTAAGAAGGGGCACAGAATGTGGGCACAGCATCAGCATGGGTGGGACAGGACGGGACAGGCCGGCACACAGTGAGTGGGGACAGGATGGGACACATGAGCGGGAGTTGAATAGGATGTATGTTCAGCGGTGGGTATGTGGAAGTGCCTTCCGGCTCACTCGTTGCTCATGCATATATGCGTGTTGCTCACGAGTTCCTCATCTGATGTTATCAGCCGCCATATCTCTACTCACTGTCTATATTCCTTCATTATTCCCTATTGCCCAGGTACCCTTCCATACCATCCCAAGACGTGTTCAAGCCGCATACATGATTACTTTCGACTTCACAGCCACGTACAAGAGGTCACCTGACCGCGTTGGTTTCGTTGCGCCTTGTTCACATGCGCCGTTTCGATGGATTAGAGGGTCAGTTGGTTTGCATGGACTCCCACATTGCATTAGTACGTCTATTACAGCCTTGCAGTATAGTGTAGCTCGACCCTCCCTCGATCTCAGTCCACCTCTGGACTGTCTGTTACTTCGACAAGTGTATGTGAATGTAGTGGATGTGGGTGTGGGAGGGAAGCGGATGGGAGGAAGGACCACATCACTTGGATGCAGCTGTGGCGGGGTATGGCAAAAGGGTGGGACAATGGTTGCCGTGTATATATGGGATGTGAATGTGTGGAGGCGCAATAATAGGGGTGAGCTACTTACTTATGCCGGCATAGGGAATACATAGGCCAGGAGTATGGCCAGCTCGAGCGGTGTTGTATGTTCGGCTGCATGATGCCGGAACATACAAGGTGGATTTGTATGAGGAGCGGAACATACAACATATGTAATTGGTGGATTTGTATGGATCGGTGTATGTGTTGACAATTTGACAGTGTGGTGGTGTAAGTGCGGTGGGCGGGGCCGGAGCTAACTAATCTCGCTTGTATATGGACAAAACATTTTTTGATCGCATCACAGCGTTGATGGACGAGTTGAAAATACTGTTTCACTTTACATAACGGCCTAATTTCTGTGATTTCTTGAGAAAATAATGGACATTGAGGGTTTCTGGGGGTGCTGAGCATGGGCAACGTCATAAAAATTGGCACAAATGGCATATGCTTCGGTCTCAGAAGGAATGGAAAAGAAATATCAATTTTTGGTGGTGTGACGACGGGGAGGTAACAAACCAGGTTTTTCACGGTCACTGGGAAAATAATTGCTGGGCCTTCAATAATTGGGCGCTTGAGCTAGGACTTCGAGGGGAGGTGTATTTATGTGTCAGGTGTTGGCCTAAGGCTTCAGCCAGGCTCAAAACCGACGGGCAGAATGTGTTTTTTCAGCACCAAGAGGCGGTGGTTTGGGTGGGAAAAGCTTGTATGTCCCAAAATGCCATCATTTTTCCAGCATCGAATTTTGGGGTGGGGGGAAGAGTTTGGGGCGAGATATTTTGAGGGTAAAGGGAGATTCTTAAACTGATATGGGGATGTACACTTTTCAGCGTAAATTTCCTAATGAAAATGGCCTTATATGCTTGTATCCAACGAAGAATGTTTTGGGTGGCGGAATACTTAGATAGTCACCCGAATAGGTGGTTGGTTGAGAACGCGAACACTGTGCGGCTGGCCGACCGAACCTCACGGACAGATTAAGCAAGTCTGGGAACAAAGGATATCAGAGCCTTCTCGTCGACGGGGTGGCGGCGCGGAGGCGGAATACTCTCCAGATATTCAAGAGGTGCTGGTAGGATCTCCTGGGCGTGCCGCGGGGAAATGTTATGTCCGTTGTTGCCGCCGAAGACGCCGAGGTACGGTTGCTCAGTTGCCCGCGTGCGCCCAGTCCTCCGGGCAGAGCGCGCGCTTTTGTATACGCCCGCAGGGACCCTGATGCAGGCAAGGTGAGGGATGTCGTCGACGGTTCGCAGGAAGTCGATTGTGTCCTGAGTGAAGTAGGCAACTAATAAGACAGGATGATCCAGCTCAGTTCAGCTAATGGTGGAGGCGGCGCTCAATACATACTGAGGTGCCATTTTTGTCGTCCGTTGGTGGTTTCCAGGAAGACTGAATAGGTCTGCTTGACGAGATTTCCGCGCATGAGTACATGGGTAGGTCCGTATCCGAGCGGGGACCTATCATAGCATTAGTACACACAAGGAGCGGAGTAAGAAGAACGTAATAGGACATACGGAGCGTCCGAATCATAGTTCATGCTGATGTCGATATCAATTGGCGAGGGCTCCCTTTCATGATAGAATAAAAATTCCTATTTTCGGTTCAGCGGAAGCCGACGTGGACGGAGATTGTTCCATTACCTCTCTGACACGACTTGGGCCCCATCGAATAGAATCTGTCCAACGTTCTATCCCGAGCTGATGATACCGAGGTAAATGTCAGTTCTAAGTCTGAGTATAGGTGGAGTGGCTGCGGTGTCAAACTAACCCCCATCGGCTCCGTGTTGTGGCCACCTCGTTCCTCCCAGACGAATACGCAGCCAGAGGTAATAGCTCTTCGTTCCTCGGTATCCAACCGTTTGGTTATCATTGGTAGAATTCCAAGTGCTACACCGTGGAATATGATATGCGCGTCGTGCGGGGACCTCACACGGATTCCCTCGCACGTTGGGCGTTGTATAGTCATAGAGGGAGAAGGAGGAAGGACAAGCGAGGGGGACTGCGCACTTGTTTTGTTAGGGTCGGTGGAATCGGAGACTTCTCGGCTTAGATCGCGAAGGCAAATTCCCGCTTCAGAAGCAAGAAATCAGCTCGAACCGCAAAGTAGCAACTAATGAAAGGTACCAGAGGATGTGTCTAGATCATACTTGCCGAAAATGCGCCGAATAAGCTCGCAGTCGTCGGGAAATTCTTCGTCGTTCTTGACCCAAGATTAATATTTGCGTGCGTCGGAGTACAAGTGACGTACTTCATTTAATACAGACATCCATTCATCGTCGTGTGTCACTACAACATCAGCAATAGAGGTCTAAACACAAAATTATGGTTAGCTTTGATTTAGACATTTGGAGAGCGTACAATATTAAGAAGATAGTCGTTAATGGTGGATCCTGGATGGTATGCCTGTTGCAAGAATGATCATAAGGGTAGCTATAGGATACATGACTGAAGTTAAAAATGAACCTTCGGGTTCCCCGGGAAGTATTCAGCGGAATTGACAATCAATTCCTCGTCATCTGACGTTCTATCGCTGCCAGAGGAAGCGGAGTCATCCGTACTGGTCGGGGATGTCTGCGAAAAACAGGGGCTCCCAGCCGTCGAAAGAATATATGTCGCATCGATCTTGGCGGATTGCTTCAGATGGAAAGAGCCATCAGCCTAAGCACAGACACTCAGAAACCGATGACGCACCGTGGGACTTCTGATAAAGTATTCAGCTCCATCGTCAACAGATTCTGTGTTGTCCTTTGCGCCACCGCTGCCCGAGGGAGGAGAATTGCGAAAGAAGCTCCCGGTACCGGTCGACCGTGATTGCGAAAAAAGGGATCCGCCAGTTTTCGGCAGAATATCCGATGGCTTCGAGTCGAGTATCGAGATTGCCTTTGCGGATTTCTTGAGAGGGGAAGCGCGAATTGCGACTTTAAAACCACGAAGGAACACGGTCTGATTCTCAGACCTCTCTCCATCTGCTGGAAGTGGCCTTGGACCCGAGTTTGCGAAGGAGTTGGCGGTTTCCCATTCCCAAAAGCACGAAGTCCCAGCAGATCCAACCAGAGCGGCCGTCAATTTCAGCGATACTTTACAGTCCTCTGAGTGATTTTTCAAAGGCCGCAACACTCCATGAAGAAGATTTGTCGGTTCCCGTCACAAGGTACAGATCGCCGTTGTTTACCATGCGTTCCAAGTCGCCGTTGACGAATGCGTACCAACGCTGCGCATTTTTCAACGCGTAAGTCGCGGAATTTCTTCTTGCGTCGAAGATCTGTCCGTGAGGCTCCGTCTGGAAGAAGAAGCACTGCGGTCTCTTTAGAAGATGTAGATATTTCGACCACCGCTCCTGCACCGAGTGGGAGAAATCTGAAGGAAAAGGATGGAAATGAGGAATCGAATCACTGGCATTGCTCTCAGACAGGGGAGGGCTTACACATTACTCTCCACATCCGCGTCCACATCCAAGCGCCGCTTGATGATTGTCGTACTCGATACGTCGGATCCAGGGCGGTGGTATAGCGCTCGAGGAGCAACATCTCCAAGACCAAGCAGGACCTGCTCAAAACTTTCAGGGACTCCGAACCGATTCACTGGGTCGTTCGCCGAGCGACAGATGTTGAAGATAATATCGAAGGATCCGTCCGCCGTGACAACCCCGACATCTCCAATCTCTGTCCCAATATGCCGAGATTCCAGAGGCAGATCGTCGAAAGGCTGTGGGTGGAATAAAGGGTAGCCGTGGCGCTTCGGAAGGAGCAGGCGGGTGTAAAGATGACAGCTATCGGACATGGAGTGGGGGCTACGCGGGATGGAATGCTGGCGTTGTAAAGGGTTGGGCTGCTATGGCGGGGTTAGAGAACGAAGGAACGGGCACCCTCTTCAAGGATATTCTTCATGCCAAAGGCTGTGGAGATATTTCCGATTTGCTATTACATGTATCAGCCGGATGAAGCATGGTGGCGGCATTCATCACGCGAAGCGACCAACACGAGACCACTGGTCAGGGTATGTATCGAAAATACTCAGACCAACATAACGGGTAGCACTTTTGCTACTCAGGGTTGAAACCACACTGCGAAGGGTTACCGACTCCAAATCGAACTTTTCAGTAGCTGCACGCAAACCAGAGGCCTTGGAGACCAAACCTTGTGGAGGTGGGTTATTTATGACTTGACGCCCAGGGTCGGAACTCTGGTGCTGTGCTCAGCGAGCTATGTCTGTCACCCAGGCCGCCAATAGTATGAGGCGCTAGAAAGTAATCTACATCAAACTGATTGGCCATAGACAAGACCACCCCGCTGGACAAGGGGTGGAACGACTCTCGAGCTGCGGGGATTGTTGGTTGATTTTTCCGTGGATTAGAGAATTGGGGCGCGTCTTATGGCGCTTGGCGGTGGTTTAGCAAGTTACAGCTGTTGGTTAACAGCTATCCGGCCCAAGAAGGTGAGGGCCAGTGAATTGTTGGGCCAGGCTTCAAGCCCTAGGCCCGCCAGGCCCGGCCCGATACAGGGTCTGAGCGGGTCCAGGGCCTGGGCTTGACGAAGTTGAAGCCCAGGCCCTGGGCTCAAGCCCGGGCTTTGGCACCACCTCTGATTATTAACCGTTCTTTAACGATTACCTGGGCGTGTCGTTGTACATGTTTGCGCACATCCCCATCTCGCTCTTTCTGCCTCTCTCATTGACCTCATGTCTCGACGCCAAAGTTCAGGCGTATGAGGCAAGTACTTTGATATATCAGAAGTCCTCTGATTATCGGAGCGTCATGATGTATCAGGGCCTCTAATCAGCGGTAATTTTGATGTATCAATTCTCCCTCAAATCCCTCCCGGTGCGACACCACGCACTCCGCCTGATTTAAGCGCCCACCGTCGGCCCCGCCACCCCGCCCTTAATTGATGGCGCTCCACAGCCACTCCAAACGGGGCGATCATTTGTTCCCATCAGCATTTGCACCTTGCTTTCGCCCTCCACCACACAGGTTCTCTGTTGCCTCTGGCCCTCCGGCTGGGTTTGTGGCTTTGCCAGCATGCTCTGCTCTCCAGTATATTACCAATACCATCAGGAAAAACCTTTGGAAATACGCCCATTTTCTCCCGAATTTCCGAGAAAAAAGGTCCAAACTGGCCAGATTAGTTAGCTTGGGCCAATTTCCTTTTTTGCAACCCCAGTCCTAAATTTCCCCCAAAACGGGCAAATCCACGCTAGTTTGGCGCCCAATTACCCTAGTTTCTCGATGTTTTCCGTTGGAATTCCCCAGAATTTATTGCACTCTTCAGAATTTGGTGGGAGGAAAACAGCGTGTATTGAAAGGAATGTACGGCAGCATATTCTAGAAACTTCTACGTAATGTGGCTACACGGCGCGCGAAGCGCATTTGACGTCGGATGGCCCCCACCTAAGCATCAGCGCCGGGAATGTCGATGAGCGTGGCGGAGCTCCCAGCTGAGGGTTGCACAGATCTCGTCTCGCTAAAAGATAATTAGCACTATGTAAAAAAATTAGGTGCTTTACATACGTTGTTTCGAGGTACAGGCGGTGAAAGACCTGACCAAGAGCTTTCGGGGACGAATGTCGGCAATGGTTTTCATGTGGTTGCGGTATGTGGACACCGTACGCCGCCTCGGTGAAATTGATCGGCTGACGCTCACCGGTGGTACAATACTCCACCAGCATAGAGTATACCTGAATACGATATCTTGATCAGATCAAGAAGTTCGTGGGTAGGGGAGGGAGGATACGTACAGCGCAACTCAAGATGCTCGGGGTGGTCGGGGTCCGTTGAGGCGAAGCTCCACCTGTGCTTTGAATGCGCCGGTGAGGATGGCCTGCTTGATGACTGCGATGATCACAGCGGCCCGCCTCACCGAGCGCGGTGCCACGGATGGTCGCGAGCGTGGGGTAGATGACGAGCGGTGGGCCCTGCGCAAGGATCTGCGAATCAAAGAGAGTGGTAAGCAGGAGGTGGGAGGTACAGGAAGCGGGGAGACAACATACCGCACGTTCTTCTGCCTGCGATCGAGATACGCTCGCAGCGCCTGTGCATGCCCGCCAGCACAAAGACGGAATACCGCCACCCATGGCCAGGGCACAGAGTATGTTTGGGGGACTGGGGGTAGGGTGAGCTGCAAGACAACCCAAGTGAGGGGAACGGGCACCTCGTGCTCAGCGTAGAGCAATGTCCGTGTCTTGATTGGAATGGTCTTGAATGCGCAGGGGATCGCAGACTGAGTTAGCGCGGGAAAACCTACTCGCAGGAACCATTCGCTCGGGGACTTGAGTGGAAGCAGAGCTGAGGGGGTCCGCAGCACGTAGTCAACATGTTGTGGGTTGAGGAAAAGCGAAGATGCTGAGGGAATGGGGAGCGAGGAGATGGTAGTGGAAGAACAAAGAAGACGACAGTGACGGTGACAGCCAAATCAACCAACCTCCTGGATGTCCACGTGGTGGTTTCATCGACTGATCCGATGGTTCGGATGAGTGGCCCGCTCGGCTAGGACTTGTGCGTTTTGAATTTGTCGTCTGAAGTCGTCAAGCAGCTCCCCGACAAGTCCCATTTATGCTAAAATATTTTGAATGCCTGCATCTACCACCACACTGATGTCAGATTTCAGTTCTTCTCAACTTTTGCGTAGTCGCGTACTGTCGCCCCAAACTTCTTGAGATTCCCGGGAATCTGGACCCTTTTCCCCAAAATTTCCCCACTTTCGGCCAATCCAACCAAGATGGTCAAATTTTCAAGCAGGTTCCAAATTTCCTCCAAATTTCCGAAGGAGCTTTTTTCCTGATGACTCCCAGTTTTGGCTTCTATTGGCTCTCGATACTGCACTAGCTGGCACCCTTCCGCCGCACCACATTGCACATAAAAACGGTTTTCTTACCTCGGGCTGCTCTGTTTCTCTGCCTCAAGCACAACAACATTTCCTTCCTTAAATCTCCCCACCTTCCAGCTCTTCAACTTGCCTGGGGACACTGTGATTGGCCATTGTAGCCCCCACAGTGATTGATTGTGTACCGGCCCTCCGCAGGCTACCTTCGCTCCCATACTCAAACCCCACTCCTGTGCACTCGCTGCCCATGCCCTTGCATGTATTTCCCACACCACCATGCTCGCTGCTCTCGCCCTCGTTGCCCACATCCGTGCTCGCGCTCACTACCCGCACCCTTGTGCTTGCTACCCACCGCCCTCGTGCTGGCTGCCCGCCACCCTCGTGCTGGCTGCCCGCCACCCTCGTGCTGGCTGCCCGCCACCCTCGTGCTGGCTGCCCACCGTCCCCGTGCTCACCATCTGCCACCCGTTTGCCCCTCCTCGCTACCCGCTGCCTGCACTCATTGCTCACCACTCCTGTGCTCAATCCCTTCCCTCCTGCGTGCCATCGCTCCCCACTTGGTTTTCAAACTATGTGCACTCACCTATCTCCCCCGCACACTCTTTGCCCAGTGTCCACACACTCCAATACCTATGTACACATATGTAGATGCTTCTTCAAGTCTCAGTGGAACACTCCTGTACTGTAATTCTATATTTCAAAGAACAATCAGATATTGCCTTTGTGCCTCAAAAAGCCTTGGGAACCGAGTGGAAACAGTTAAATGAGCGAAATTGGAGGGGTTTCGGGAATTTCGGCTCCTCGGGATTACGTTCCCGACAGGCGCTTCACGGGCGCTTATTGCACGTTGAACACAAAAACCCCTCGGTGAGTGCTTACCTGGACATTGATTTGTTGTCAAATAGCATAATGAGATCTAGGATGGTGAACATTGAGAAAATGAAGCTGGTTGGAAGAGATTGAGGTAATGAAAGAAGTCGCAATAAAGTGACTGTGGAGCTGCAAACATCTTTGTGCCATTTCTCGTCCCATTTGCCACTTACTGTAGTGTTTCGACCAAAGGTTCACGGGTTGTTACCCATCACCTCAATTGTTCACTGGGTCAGTTGTTCATTCCTCGGCAATCACGATAAAATTACCATAAAAGGCAATACGGCAGTTGCCAGACTGAAATTTTTCGTTGTTTTTAGGCCTATTTGGGTCCAAAATGGCGCTGTCACCTGTCACCGAGAGGCCCATGTCACTCGTCACCTGAACCTTTGGTCGAAAACACTATAGTATTTTTTTCATCGCAATTCTCGATGTCTTCAGGATTAGTTAGACTCAGAGACTTGATTTATGTGCCCTGATGTCAGAAATACCAGTAAGCTGGTGGTTCTTTAACGTCTTCTTTGTGTGTTCGTGCTAATTTGGCCCCATGTCCAATGTTTTGCGTGGCTCTTCTCATGCAGACTGATTAAAGGTCCAGTCAACTCACTTCTGCGGGTATGGTTAATGATTGGGAATAAACCTGTCTCCTCAGAATTCCTCGCAAGCGCGGGGTGCAAATTCGTTTTGGTATTGCCCGCGCACACGCCAAACGGTTGCTTGAGGTACCTCAACAACAAAGGCATCAGATCACAAATCTGAAGCTGGGGCGCCCTCCAGCTCGATGAGACGGTTCGAATGATATATGGATTTGCATGGTACTGAGGCACTGTTATCGAGATATTGGCCGCGCAAGTTGGATGGTTGCGGGTGGCGTTTTGTGATCAAAACACGTGACCGCCAACTATTTTGCAAATAGCAATAAGATGCGTCCAGCCATTCAACGTTGCAACACCTAAACTTGAATTTAATTCCATCACGATTGTGAAAAGAAAGTCCGACCCCTCCGGGTCTCGGTTTCTTGACTGAACGAACAAGGATTGGACATTAGATTGGATTCCTCTACTTGTGGACAAAAAAATTCAAAGACCAACGGGTTTCCCGAGGAAGAGCCTGGATTGACCCATGGGCAGACATGTCAGAACTTGGCGACATGGATCGCATGGGAGGGCAAGGTATTTGGTGGCTGGAGTCACACCCTCTTCAAATTCGGGTGAACAACGAGCCGACTTGAGTTTCTAGAAAGAAAAAATGGACCGACAACACACGGCAACAGCTTGGGCTCGAATCGAACGAGCATTGACAGGGTCTACTGTGAATTTACTTTCACTACCGAAATCGTGAAGTGTAGATGTAGATGCGCACCAGGTGCTACCAAGCTTTAACAGCTGTGATAATCATTAATTTAGTGAGTGGTCAACCGATAAACGGGTTGCCTGGGCATGTGCCAGAGCCTGGAGATGTGCGGGTACCAAAGAGAAGGGTCAAGCGAGTCTAGAGATTTGGGCGAAGAACAAACCTTTCTTTTGTGAACAAAAGGGAAAATAAACCAAATGTATGGCTGGGCCCGAATCGAACGAGTATGGTAGGTGTCTTTCCGGTGTGCACAACAGGTGCTACCAAGTCTTATTAGTGCTATTCCAGTCGAAGGAGAGGAGAGGAGGTTTGGTGGGGCTGGCTCGCGCATACGTGAGGGAGCACCGGAACTTGGCTCGCTGGTGAGCAAAATAAGTATGCGAGGGTGAAATTGGGTGAGCAGGCACCGGTCATTTTTTATCCATATTTTGGCCCCTTTCAAGACAGATTACGCATCGATAGAGTGAGCGACGACCGCGGACTACTTTCGCCTACCCATACTCGAAGTAAAAATTCACCTTCCGTACCGGCTAAGATTTTGCGTCCAGAAGAGGTCTCTGCATCGATCTCCCGCCCACCGAAAATAATGGTCATTCCCGCCAGGAAAATGGGCAAGAACTTCGGCTGGCGTGTGGACCTTGTATTGCACGACGCCGCTAGTTAGCGTGAAGAGGTTTGTCGGCAGAAAGAATTCGACGCATTGGCGAGAAAGTTGATGTGGGTCCCGTGGAGTTCCGAACGAACGTTGGCTAGCCTTTTATATGCTACCTGCGCGACTGGTTGGAATGGGAATGGAATCGGGCTCTGCGGTTTGTCAGTGAACCCACCAATGGAAATCCAAGTCAGCCAGGGAAAGAGCAAAAAGAAACAGGTAAGTCTATGGATTCACTATTCATGGCTGTGTATGTGAATTCTAGCCTGGAGGTGTCAAGTACGACCGTGACGAGTGAACTAATATGTTTCTTGAGTCGATGCTCAAACTTTGTGGCCTTTGCAGCGAAATCACTCACCTGGAATTCGACCTATCAAGATTCAACTACGTCCTCGCTTTCTTGTCCAGCTCTGCGCTTCCACCATTGCCAGGTCCAGAAACAGTAGAACCACGTCTCGATCGCGCTGGTGACCCCAAGTATAACGTAGAGTGTAATCCGCATGCTTTTCCCGATTCCAAACTTCTCCGCGATGCTGTTGTCGAGGCGGCGGAAGTACGACTGTTGACTCTTGGTCGGCTGCTGGTGCTGTGCATGACTCGGATGTGTGGAGAAGAAGAGAGAGAGTTTGGCGTGCATGGAAGGGGACGATGGGAGGCGGCCGTGTTCCCAGCGATGTACGGAGAAGTGAGAGGCGGAAGGGTGCTACGGGGCGCATGGTGAAAAGGCGGGGAGATGTGGTACGAGTTCAAGGGCACGCGCATCAAACTTCGATCAACTCGGGAAGTGTCGTAACTTGACGCCGGTACAGGCCGACGAAGCCCGACTGCTCCGTCCGCTGCTCCTGCCGCGCTCTGCCCGACGTCCAGGCCCAATGTGTGCTCGCTCCCGCCCCCGCCCGCCCGCGCTCGCAACGCCTGCCGCCGTCTGTCGGCGCCGCGGCACAGTCGCCTCTTCCATTCGTCCTCTTCGCGGCTAATATGAATCTTGCTGTATATCGTCTTCCTCGACTCGCTCCCTTGCCTACCGCAACTTTGAATGCTGCCCCTCCTTCTTGCCGAAGCTCTTCCCAGCCCCCGACTTTGCGCCAGCCTCCGAGCCTCACTTTGAAGCCATTGCCACCATGCTCGCGCGGTGTTGACTTCCACGCGCCCCCATCCTTTCAGCTTCGACGATCGCAGTATGTCCAGTGCACCGTACAATGCCATCGCCCACGGAGCCCCCGATTTGCATGAACTGGCTTGATCCAAAGTGTTTTTGCTTTTTCCGTGGATTTTTTGCTTCATTCTCATTCAATCTTCCTTCTCTGTATGGTACAGACATCTGCTGGTCCAGCAGTCGATCACCCGCATGGAAGCGCTTGTAGCAGCTGGATGCTGAAGAGATTGAGGGAGAAGGGCAGTCGCCGTCAGCCGTATCCACGGTGCGTCGCCTCTTATCAGTCCTCCTTTCCTTCTAGTAATCTCACCGGCTATTTCTCTCCCTAGTCCCAATGCGCCGAATGCATGTGTCTCTATCGGTCCCCATCGCAGCGTGATTTCAGCATGGTGCATCTGCATCCCTCGCGCCTCAGGCCAACGACTTAGTTTTCGAGAACCCTAGCGGTACCTGTTCTGCGCAGATGCGAATCCGCTGCGACTTAGAACTCGGGCCGCCCTTCCAGATAGCGAGTATTGTGTGTCCTGTACCTTTGCGTTGCCTAGGCTGATCATTAACCCTCAGAAAATCCAATTCGTTAACCAGCGTCATCTTGAGTCGAACGGGCAGGAACGCGCCGACCGCAATCCTATCATAGTATGAGATCGCTCTTCTCCATCGCAGCATGTGCGAATTCGACGCTTGCGAGCGGGATATGGGTAGGTTTCTCCCCCGCTCCTTTTCCTTTTCCTCTTCCTCTTCCTCTTCCTCTCCTTTCTCATCCTTCTTTTCTCGCCCTCCCCGACTCTCCTGTTTCTTCCTTGTGGTCTATATACTAACGTTGTCCTCAGCCATCCTGCGCCCACGCCCCTTTCGTATCGCCGCTACCTGTACCCCGTCCGCTCCTTCCCGCCTGGCTGGAGCGCCGTGTACGACATGCACTGCGACTACCTGCACTGCCGCTGCCCCGCCGGCATTCTGCAGCTGCACGACGCGGAATACGATGCGTTCAGCGAATACGAGGCCATTACTCCTGTGCTTAATGGGCCCCGCACCTAGAACCTCATCACATCGCCCAGACGCCCTAACACGTCCATGCTCTCAGCACCAGGCCCCCGTGCCACCTCATATACGACAGGTAGCAGGCGCTGCCCTTCCTCCACGCGCGCGCCCACGGGTACAACGACGATCTTCAGCGGAGACACCCCTGAGCGTTCTCCGCGCCTGCACGCACCCGCACACACCGCACCGGGGATGTGCAACACCAACCGATGCGTCCATTCCCCGTCCGTTCCACAATCGCATACATCGCTTTCCTCGCCTCCCGCCGCAGCCCCAACTACCATTCGCACCACTACCCGCATGCGCAGCGCTTGCGGTCCGCTGTTTCTTCATCGCCAGCCCCGAGCTACGACGATTGAGACGGTGCCCCCCTCCGCTTCCCCGGGCTGTCGTCGACGCAGGAGCACCTCACGCCCGACGCCCTGCCTTCGCACGCTGGGAGCCAGACGCGCAGCGCCACAGGCGTGTGCAGTGCTCGACGCCGTCCGCATCTGAAATACCAAGAAGCAATCGTCGCGGGTGCGCGACGTCCCTCCGCGGCGCAGCTACTGTACGTCCGCCATGTGGCACCTCCCACCGCGCTACGAACCCGCTGCTACGCGACTGCGACACCACCTCATGCGCGCTATAGCGCTCCCGACGCCGTACCGCACCGACACACTCGACACCACGCCGGCGCCCACCCCGGCCCGGATCCATACAGCGTGTGACGCTCGCGTTCCCCGTCCCCACGTCGCCTTCGCCTCGTCCGCGCTGTGCGACCCGTTTACCGCCCTCACCACTCGATGGCCGCGCCTGCCGCGTTCTTCAGTACTACCCGCAACACGTCCCGCGTCTGCAGCGCGCGCCACGGTCGTTCCTCATCGCCGGCGCTGTCTTCGTCGCCTTCTCATACGTCACCACCATCTACTGTCTTTACCGCTCGACATGCGGCTTGCATGTATCCCCAACATGACGCCGACGTCCACAGCATCTGCGCCAGCCGCTTTCCTCCACCGTGCACGCCGCGTTTCGTCCGCCTCCCCGCGCGTCCTCCCCATCCTCAGCGCGCGTCCCAACCCTCCGCTCAAAACCCGCCCTGGCACGCACCACGAACAACGACGCGCACGCCATGCACGTCGCCTGCCCATGCCCTGTGACCGTCTTCAGCGCCGCCCCACCGTCTGCTCAACGCCAGGTCCTGTCGCGCAGCGTGAGTATGCCGCGCACCCCAGCGTACGCAGCACACGCATGCAGCTGTTCCCCATCACCAACACCCTTTCGTCCCATCCCGCGCGCACCCACCATCCGCAGCGTAGATCCGCCCTCCCCGTTCGACTCACTGCTGCACGTACCTCGGTACAGTCTCCAGCACTACCTGCGTGCGCCATGGACATTCCCCACCGTCTTTGTGCGCCCATGGCATCCGACCACCGTTGCAGATCCTTTCCGCCGTCCTACCACCCAACACCCGCGCCTCCTGTAGACAACAGCAGCGCCCGCGCGTCGCGCTGCATGCGGCTGACGACGTCGATCTTAGCGCTTTGAAGCGCCCGCGAAAGTGCACTGACGCGCGGAGACAATGCACAGCCGCCTTACAGGGTGCGCAGGAATCACATCGGTAGCGGCGGCGAGCGCCGAATCCCCTACTCTACACTCTCCCCTCAAATTAAGTGCTCGTAAGTTTGTAGTTCAATTCAAGTGCATAGTTCAAATCAATCTATACTCTCTTAAATTAAGTTGCTCCTAAGTTTATAGTTCAATTCAAGTGCATAGGTCAAAATGATTTGATGCGGCTCCATCACCTCTCGTGGTCCCCATACTGATGCCTCCCCAGAAACATGAGTTCTGGGTCCCAACCGGTGGAGAATCACTAAATATGATCCATCTATGTTCTTTTCAACTCTCAAATTTATTCATAGAATTTTATCGCGGCGGTTGGATGATATGCTTGATTTTGATGCAGCTCCATCACCTCTCGTGGTCCCCATACTGATGCCTCCCCAGAAGCATGAGTTCTGGGTCCCAACCGGTAGAGAATCACTAAATATGATCCATCTATGTTCTTTTCAACTCTCAAATTTATTTGTAGAATTTTATCGCAGCAGTTGGATGATATGCTTGATTTTGATGCGGCTCCATCACCTCTCGCGGTCCCATACTGATGCCTCCCCAAAACATGAGTTCTGGGTCCAACCGGTAGAGAATCACTAAATATGATCCATCTATGTTCTTTTCAACTCTCAAATTTATTCATAGTATTTTATCGCGGCGGTTGGATGATATGCTTGATTTTGATGCAGCTCCATCACCTCTCACTGATGTCTCCCCAGAAACATGAGTTCTGGGTCCCAACCGGTAGGAGAATGCCTAAATATCATTCATGCATGTTCCTTTTGACTCTCCAATTTTGCAAAGGTAAGATCCGAAGCCGCAAAACTACGAAACATGTAAGGGCAACCTTAAGCTCGGCGCAGGGCGCGGAAACTAGCGGGGGAATCCGAAGAATAAATATAGGTACTAAAATACAGGAGCGGAAATACTACGCACCTAGCGGGGGAATCCGAAGAGAAGAAAGGATGAGGATTCCCACACTAGGCGAAACCTTATATACTAGTTGGTAACTACCCAGCAGCACGTGTCCAGAGGTATCTACAATGATCGCGGGCCTGATCGCACAGCACGTGCCAACGAGAGCGGATGGATGTCCCGGGTGGTTTGGCGGTCGGATAGAAGGGCGCAGAAGTGTCCGGAGCGCCAGGCGGAAAACCATCCGGAGAAGCGCCCAAAGCATCCGGAGCATCCGGATTGGGTCTGGATGGAAAACCGTCCAAAGCAGGGGTTCCCCTGACAAAACAAGAAGGATTTGTCATTATTATCATGTGAGTGATTTCGGGAACGACTCAACGGCATGGCAAGAGGCGAGCGAAAATGTTGAAAAGTACATCAACCTCATTTTGGGACAAGTTTATGGCCCTGGTTGCGAATCTGAAAATAATTTTTTATGTAAGTGAAAATTGGGAGGGAGAGAGACCATGATTTTATGGTTCCTGACCGTCTACTCATCAGAAAAAATCCGGGAAAATCGGAATCAGAGATTCGGACCCCAGAAATGGGAGGGTAGCCGCGACCGATCATCTTTTCGACGAGTATTCAAGGCTCTAGAGGTGAGAGGACACCGGAGTTACATCACATTTTGCTTACGTTTTTTCCTTTTTTGGGGGGGTTGTCAAAGAGGTTAGTGTTTGATCGGCTATGATCGCTCGCCTCTTGCGGCATGGAGCTCAAATATCAATTTTTGATCAGCAGATCAGATGACATTATCATGTGAGTGATTTCGGACAAACCTCGGGACTGTTGCTTGCGGACAGTTGCCAGTTCCAGCCCCAACAGAACCCTTCTCTGTAAACAGAGTATAGGGGAATCCTGCTGTGCTCCCTCTCCGAGTGCGCGGCAGCTCCGGCTGTCTTTTGGGAACGCCGACCCACGGGGAAGGGTTACTTAATGCGGGATTGCGGGTGAGGTGCTGGTTCCGACACATCTTGCATTTCTTTTGCTGTCCTTCGTTTATCACAGCTTTATGTACTTTGTGTAATACCTCTGCATTGAAGTATGAGTATGTATTGATATTGTGTAATGTTCTATACAAATAGGATTAGCGTACGTCCTACTAGTCTGACGGTGTTTCTCGGACTAAAATGCGATTGTCATTGGATTGCATTCAATGCAATCGATTTACGCCGGTGCAATTCAATGAAATTGGATTGCATCAGATGCAATCAAGTGAAATTTGATGCTGCACTTTGGTGAAATGACATGCATTGTTGTGCAGATACTCGGATATTCCGTTACAGAGCGCTGCATTGAACTGCATTACACTGGAGAGCATCGAACAAATCAGTGAGAGTAAGTACGGTGTCTGAACCATCATTCCCACGGGAGTGATGCCGTTCTCCGCACTGTAAGCCGCTCAAACACAGTCGTACATATCTACATGTAGCTCTGCTCTGTTCAACCTGATATTGATACAATCCAGACAGAGAATGTCGGGTCCCAATCCGTCTCTCCTCTTCTCAAGTTGAACCTGCGGGGCGTGGCAATCAAGAGAATCGGCGCAGCATCATGAAATGTTTGGTCTTCGCTCTCCAGTCAACCCGTAATTTGTAACTCATTCATCCTGATATGAATCATGTGGCTAAAAAAGAATCTAAGTTACACGAAACCTAGCTGCAATCAACATTCTGGAAATGTTCCCCAAGAGTCCCCCAATTGCGCCTTGATAACTGTTGAACCCCGCAGTCAGCACATGCCGTGGCGAGCCGGGTGATCACACCACGGCATGTGAGAACTGTAGAATTGAACCGCATTTGAACCTCATGCAGTGCAGTGATACGTAGGTGTTCCATCTCTCTGCATTGGTATGCATTGACCTGGATGCATTAAAGTGCTTTGAATATAATCGGTTTACACTGAAAAGAACTGATTTGCATCGAGTTTGCATTGAGTCGCACCGATGTGCACTGAGGATTTTTCGATGTCATTTAAATAAATCGTGTTTGCATCGTATTTTTGTCCGATAAATGCCGTCATATACTAGTAAGCTCGAGAGGCGACCAGAAACTCAGAGCTTGCAATTGGCTGAGCCTCGGCACCACTGCGGGGTTGCGACGCGTCTCGACCCGTTTCCAGCAGTCCAGCTTTATGGTAACCTCTCGACGCGTCAGCTACACGCGTCCTCCACATTTTCCGCCTACGTGACCTTGACGGGCTGATACGTCTCTTCTAACAGGAGCTTCTGTCCAGTGCTAAAAATTCATCGGCCGCGGCAGTGTTAGCGTGGAACGAATGATAGAGTGGTTCAACATGCAAAATCATACATTTGGGAATGGTTTGGAGGTCCAGAAACGTTTCCTAAAGCTTGTTTTTTCTTTTTGTACTTGTGGCGTCGATGTGAGGGTCCGGAATGCGAGTTAACTGACATGATCGGGTTCAACACCGCGAGGACAACTCACCGTGCCAAAATCTCTCTCTCGAGTCTTTGTGCCTGTCTCTCAGTTTCCACCAACAAATTCACTCTCAAGTTTGAACATCACGGTTTGAGTCTATGAAAAGAGCACAGACTCAACCTTCCACTTGCTGCATTCTATCGGCCGTTTGCCCATAATCTACTAGTATGCTGGTTCGGGTCGGAGTTAATCAGATTAATGCAGCCTGAAATCGGGTATGCATCAACAACTAGGAATTCGGACAAGTACTATATCGATGTGATAAATTCATATGTGTGAGTACTGGATAGTATGTCTGGACGATAATCTATGATGCACGAGTCGGAGACACATATAACGTCTATTTAAGCAAAGTCCGCGTAATTCTTTCACACTGTCTCAGCCAGAGGAATGTCTTCGTTGGCGGCTTTCGATCGACAAATGTCCCACACTCTAGCGCCAACCGATTTCATCCTCTCCCACCAGGACCCAGTCAGAGAAATGTCTTCGTCGGCGGATTTCAATCGACCAGTGTACTGCAATCTGGCACCAACCGATTTGACCCTCTCCCACGACTCCGTAATATTTTTTTCCCAAGAGAAACGTTTCTCCGTCCACACGAAGCCTAACATAGCGATGCAAACCGTGAAAATGGCCATCGACATGATTCCTCGCCCAGGGCTGTTCGTTTTTTCAAAGACGATGATCAGGAACGCCAGGATAAATGTTATCATGCTGCAACTGTAAGTGGACTTTCAACCCATCAATGAAGCACTGGAACATACCCCCAAATCATGAGTGCGTAAGGCAAGGAGTATACGATGGACAGTGTTTCTAATCCATGGGGGGTCCATCCGTGCTGCTGCAAGAGCCGAGCCTGATATGTATCTCTCAATTCAAGTTACTGTGGGGAGCAGAAACTGAACTTACCGCTGTGTCAATGTCTGGCACATTTTGCGACTCTGCACGATGCTTGCGCAGAAGTACGATACCTTGAATATGTTAGAACAATTTCTGCACATAGAGTATACTCCACACCCAAGATGATAGAACCAAGTCCGAAGCAGATCGATGTGTAGCTGGCGACTTGACCGGCTCCAGAGCCTCCCGTGGCTGGTACGGACAAAAACGCCACATTTGTATTTAAAATCAGGGTCCCCTGGCAATGAATTATTCAATTCCAACCAAAAGAGTGACTTCCATATCTACGCACATAGAGGACAAGCTCCTGCCATTCAGAGCGTAATGCGGTGATGAGTTTGTTCCACGACGAATAGTTGATGATTTGGTCCATATTGACGACCTCTATACTGCGCAGATGGTGGAGAGGCGCATTGAACAGCAGCGGAGACAAGATAATGATAATATATGAGCGTTTTGGCTCGTATCCGTACACCGACTCGTTATTGTTTAGGCGAGGAGTCTTTTCACCATGAAAGTGACAGAATCGTTCCCGTGCTGTGATTGCAAGTTGAATACATAGCTCAGGTCGGATTCCCTGGTCGGATCTTACCGAATCCTTCATGAATCGAGCTTGTTACATCGTCAGGTTATGAATATTTGTGAAGTCAACCCATACCTAATACAACAACGGAACCATGGTTCATCTCGGCTTCGGTGGTTTCACCTGCAGTGGAACTCAACTGACTCAACATTTCTGTCGTCAACGTCAGCCGTTGAAACAAGTGCTCAACGGGGTAGGACAGTGTGGTTGTGGATGAGGTCATCGCATCTGGACAACAAACAATATCAGAGCAGATTCCTCCCTCTCGGGTCCACTACTGACCGCCGGCACTGAATATAAGCATGTCTCTTAACTCGCGTATAACTTTGGGCGATAGTGAAACCGCGGCAGGAAAATATTCGCAATGAAGCCTGTAAATATGCCCGTCAAGTTCACCCGAACTCTCTGGTTCAACCTTAGATTCGATCCAAACTCTGTGTGAAAGAACTCACAATATTGCAGTCCACCGACCAATATTCCATTTCTAGTCCGGTTTCTGAGCGTGTCAGTGATGTTACTACGAGAGAAGGTTGGCTACTCACTGACATGTGAGGGTGTCTCGATACCCGGAACCAAATCCCATATCTCGAATCTACTCATGTCGAAAACGTCTACCCAGAAGATAATCCGCTCGGAATGATCCACCATATAATAACCACATTCGTCGTTCTCGGGAGTCTCGTCCTTGAGATCTAGGACGATATCAATCCGACCGGGCTTAGTATCCAAGATGTTCTGGACTCTTTGGCGGGCTAAGAGCTGTGTGAGGGCGCGGGTTACCTGGGCTAGAATAGCACCGTCAAACAGATAGGCATCTGTAAATACGCGCTAAATGAATACAGATCAAAATTCAACGTTTACTCCTGGACGTTCAGTACCTGCTCATGGACGAAATAAAGAGCGCCTTCTGGATGACGATGGGTGCTCCACCGAAGAGGTGGTTCGCTGCGGGATTATTCTGTTTAGAGAATGAATTTCTTACAAAGACAAAGTAAAAATACCGCGAGGATGGCCGAGACATCGGATCAAGACGATAGTCCGTGAAGCGCTTTATTCTGAATCCAAGTTAACAGCAGCAGCGTGATGGATGTGCAGACTCCACACACATCCTCCTTCGGCGGGAGTACCGTTGAAAGGTCTCAGGAGAGATAGGCAGCAGTTGAGAGGTGCCACCAGTTTCAAACTACTGCTTGCGTCGGACGCTCCATCGTCGGACACGCCTGAGTGTCCGCCATCGGCGGGTAGGCTTCCTGTCCCTTGGCTTGCCGCCGTCGCTTCTTGCACATTTCTGAACTCGCAAGGTCGGCTTCAGAGACTCTCGCCACAAGAAAATGAGTGGACCTAGGCCTAGGTTTGCCTGTCCCCGTCACGGAGCAACCACCGTGGGGGGGGGGGCCTCGGCTTGCCCGAATATGTGTTAGTGACCTTGCCCATTGTTCAGGAAGTTGGGCCGATTGATGCAATAAGGATGTGGGGACGGAGTACTCGAAGCGATCGAGTCGTGGTCGCCGCCCAGTGTCCTGGCTGAAGATGCTTTTATGAGCAAGCTGAGCGACTTGGATGTCCGAGGAGATACAGCCTTGCGGCGAGTGCGTCGTGGATGGTTAGATCTCCGTTGAACTCGGAATACCCTAATACGGTTAACACACGACGTGCGGTGTTAGATCTCATCAGCCTCTTAGCCCTTTTAGACTTATCTCCGGCCTTTCGGTTTCCTGCTGTCCTGGCGGTACAGAGACCCAGGAGACCCCTCGGAGCCTCAAAAGCCATGCCTAGTGCAGGCCAAAATATGATATAAATACAAAATTCCGTATCGTATTCATATCTATGTCGTATTCATCTCTGACAGCCCGTAATCGTTCATATCTGTTGAATACAGTAGTGAACTGAACCGCTCAGGCGATTTCGCGATTTTTCAGCCGACTTTGGATAAAGCTGGATGGTACCTGTAGACAGTTTGATAGTACAGCTTTGTCGCTATCCGGTAGTTCAAAGGTCCCTGGGGTTTGAGGTTGTTTTGATTGAGAACAAGGGTAATCTTTGAACTAGGGTGCTGTTTTTTATTGGTGTTTGTAAACATGTTTATAAACACCGGTTTATAAACCTGTTTTAAATGGGTCGGCCGAAAGTACCAGTTTTCAATTATAGTCGGACCCCGGCCCGGAGATTGCCAAGCCAAAAAAAAATTCGGTTCGCCGCCCTCAATTGCGAGGAAGATGACAAAAACACAACAGCATCACCTTCTCAGTCAACTGAGAACACCACAATTAGCTCACAATGGTATTGATATGACCTTGCCATTTTTCGTGATCTGTTCTCAGACGCCCATCTCCACCGCTCCGGTTCTGATGAGGTCGGGAGTCCTGATAACTGGTCAAAGCGGGCGGTAGAGGTTCGAACAGCAAAACAAAGGTAGCTGGGGCGGCGACGTGGGAAGGGGAAGTAGATACACTCGTTTTACAACCACTTTCGGGCCAGATGTTTATAAACACCCTGTTTATAAACAAAAAAATTATAAACCGCTTATAATGGGCCGCGGAATTATAAACAGCACCCTAAATCTTTCATCACCTGCCGTTTCGGCCAAAACGTCGGTGTCGACGCGGGGAACAGACCGGTGTTAAGATGGCACTTGTTCAAACAAGAATGTCGCCGGTTTTCGATAGGAAAAGATATCATGTTACCAAAGTCGGAAAGGCAGTGTGCGCGTGTACCGATGGAATCAAAGTGTCAGTTAAGCACCCGACGAACGACGTCTGCGAGACCCGTACCCCGATCCGCTCCTCGCCGGACGCATGGCATGCGAACTGCTGGGCTACATCTCGACAGAAAGCACAAGGAACGTCGAGGACTCAAGCAGCCCTCCCTTCCGCATGCACGCACACCCCATCCATGCCCGCCCGCATGCCCCAAAGCGAGGGACGCCAAAGACCTCCCGCCCATCTTCGCGTCTGCACCCGCGCCGCGCCGCACTCGCCGCTACGCTGGGACGAGCGCACAGCGAGAAGCTCCTTGGAAACTGGAAGGGACGGAGATGAAGGACGGAGGGAGGAGGACGGAGGAGGTGCAGGGCTGCGAGGAGCGAGGGGAGCCCAGCCCGGTGCTGAGAAACGGATATCGGGCGACGAGGTGGAAGGTGGTGGGTGGATGACACTGAATTCGAGGGAAATCCGTCTCAGGGTTGGTGAGACACAGAGAGAGACGTTCAGGGCAGGAGTGGGCTGCGCACACAGGCAGGCGAGACGGCGAACGGAGGATTTGAAACTGAGCATAAATTGTCAGCTGCAGCCGAGTCCGATACAAGAGCTACGTACCAATCAGGGAAGAATGGATTGGAAAGACGCAGACAGACGGACGAGCAACAATAGGGGGGAAGCCACACGGCAGTGGCCAATCGAATCAAGTTGCAGTCGACCTCGTATTCGTAGGCAGGACGTGCAGGTGACGGCTCCTAGCTAGCAAACGAGAAAGGATTGTATTTACCGCTGTTCGGGGGAGAATGAAAGAGGCGATAGGCGGCCCGCGACATTAACAGGTCGGGGAAAGTGCGGGTCGGGGAAAGCGGGGTGCGTGTGGAGCAGTACGTGTAGTGGTAGCGTGCGCGCATTGATATGTGGGATCCGTGAGGACAACGCGAGACAGACCATGTACGTAGGCCGAGTCACAGATGTAAATAGCAGGCAGTATCTTGTACATTGACTCTTCTCTGCTGCGCGCACGCAGGGGAAGTGGAGCGATCCACCTCCCTATCCAAGATCATGTACAGCTAGTCCCCCAATATTCTTGCGTAGCCATTGCCAGACACAGCACCCCAATCGATCCACTTCTGTCTGCCTAGCAGTCGCCGCAGCTTCGAGCGTGGTAATCGAAGCGTAGTTAGCGAAAGCTCAAGCGGTGGCACATGGCCGTATTATTCAATGATCTCGTGTTCGTCTTGAGCTGAGAAAATCTCCTAAAGCAGAGACAGAGACGCAGCACGGCGGTTGGTCCCCCAAGTCAGCCATGATCCCTATTCCAGGTGGGAAGAAAGTGAGCAGATTGGAACCGCAGCCATTGCATTGTCCAGTTTTCAGGTGGGGTAGAGATCCAGTGAGTCCAGAAACGGCGCGATTGTGGTTCGAGCCAAGCAGGTTGATTTGGCGTTGCTGGCATGATCGGCTTTACGACCATGTGACCCGAGTTGCTTTGTCCGCTCCCAATCCGCTCCTCCATGTTCTCTGTTCTCAACGCGTTATCGACGCGTAATCTGTCTCGGAAGCGGTAGAAATATGAATAAAAAATGACCCAAGACTCCCTGGGGCCCGCCTGCTCAGCCAATTTCACCCTCGGAATTTGCTCGCAAGTTCAGTCACTGCACCTTGTCAAGGGTGCTCCCTCGCGTAAGCATGTTCAAGTCCAGAGGTAAAACCATCTCTCTTCTCCTTCCACTGGAATAGCTCTGGCAAGGCTTGGTAGCGCTTATGGTGCAAGCAGGAAAAACAGTGACCACACTCGTTCGATTCCAGCACAAGCCATGGGTCATGTAGGTGTTGTTTTTTTCTCTTTTTATTTATTTTGGGAGGTGAGCCCATGTCTCGCACTGCAGGTTCTGCCCAGACCATTCCGTTTCTCGGTTGACCACTCGCCAAATTAAAACTATCTAATGTATACATATTTCCACAGAAACAGTGCTTATAAAGCTTGGTAGCGGCTGGTGCGCATCTACATCTACACTCCATGATTTCGGTAGTGAAAGTAAATTCGCAGTAGTTCGATTCAAGCCCAAGCGTTGCCGTGTGTTGTCGATCCATTTTTCTTTCTTTCTGGAAACTCAAGTCGGCTCGTTGTTCACCCGAACTTGAAGAGGGTGTATCTCCAGCCACCAAATACCTTGCCCTCCGGCGCGATCCATGTCGCCAAATTCTGACATGTCTGCCCATGGGTCAATCCAGGCTCTTTCCCGGGAAACCTGTTGGTCTCTAATTTTTTTTGTCGACAAGTAGAGGAATCCAATCTAATGTCCAATCCTTGCTCGTTCAATCAAGAACCGAGACCCGGAGGGGTAGGACTTTTTTTTCGCAATCGTGATGGAATTAAATTCAAGTTTAGGCGTTTAGGCGTTGCAACGTTGAATGGTTGGACACACCTTAATGCAACGAATTGCTTCTCTTTGTTTCATCAAATAGTCCCCAAACGATCTAACGTCTCCATTCACAGATCCAACAGTAAAAAGGCTTGGTAGCGCCTGGGGCGCGTCTACAGGTCATTCATCACTCTGACTATGGCCAAGTAGACCCTGCTCATTCGACTCGAGCCCAAGCCATTCTTTGTTTATGATCGTTCCCCCCCCCTCAGGTGAACCAAAAAACTCGATTTTCACCCGCATTCGAAGGTGCCTGAGCTCCTACTGGAGTCTACACCTTATACTCCCTCTCACCCAACTAAAGCCCAAGCTCGGGCCCGGGACCCGTAAATTTCTCGTGGTGGAACACTCGAGTCTCGACGAACAAGGCAACATCACCCGCCACGAAAATAGGGTTCATAAGGCCTGGTAATAAGGCCTGGTAGCGTCTGGGGCGCATCTGAAGTTCACCCATAGGTCGTTTGATTCTGCCGAGTAAACTTGCTCGTCCGACTCGGACCCAAGCCTTAAGCTCGTGTTCGGGCCGTTTTTCAACAAGAATACCGCAAGACTGTTTGGCAGAGAACCTTATGCTGCCCCACTCCTCCCATGCGTCTGATATGCCCCGGGTACCCCGTTCCGAGCCGAACACTTGTTCAACCGTCTCGCCTATATTTCTACAGAACCAAGGCTTGGTTGCGCCTGGGGCGCATCTACTATTCATTCATTGACCCGCTGAATTCTGCTAAATAGACCCCGCTCGTTCGATTCGAGCCCAAGCTATTGGTTCCAATTGGTTGTTTGCCTTTTCTTTTACTGAACCAATCTAAAACGTCTGAGACTCGAGCCTACGGGGCATGCGCGCCGCGGAAATAAGGGCAAACAGCAGATACGATTCGTACGTACGATTGGGAGGAGACGTGAGACGTACCCTCTCGCTCCAATCCCGCTCCGAGAGAGCAACCCCCCGCCTCTGCCCTTCGCGTCCTCCCGCGCATAACCCCGTGATATGTAGATTTGATGACGGCGAGCAACATCGTCTGCGTCGACGTGTCTTCGAAAGAACGAATGGGGAGGCCGCGAGGTCGACGGAACCCCCCGCCGTCGGGAGCGCGCGGGCGCCGAAGGAGGTACCCAGCTGTAGATCGTATGGCGCTGAATGTCGTATGTGGTAGGATTATGTATCGTCCTGGCATCGCGAGCGTGACGGGAATATGGGAGGCGACGGGGAGACGGGGGGATACGCCCACCGCGGAGACCCAAGAGCGATACTGGCCGTGACGGCGACGAGAGGATGAAAATAAGGGAGGGGGGTCGATGGGATTCGTATCCCGACACCTGGCAACGGCGAATCCAATCCAGCAACACAGCACGCGGGAGGCGCGGGGACCGGCAGGAAAGAGGGTGAAGGCGGATATGAAGCGCTAAGGACGATATTGATACGAATGCGACGAATGTGGGCCGGAAAGGAGTAGTCGTGCACGAAGTCTCCGCACTCGATGGCATCGCAGCGTAACGGATACGCAGTGCGGGAGGAGAAGGGTAAGACATCGAATGACTGCTATGCACAAGGATAGGGCGGCGGGTGGGACAGAATTGGAAGGGCAGGCAGCACAAGGAAGGAAACGGGGGTAGAGTGATTACATAAGCGACGACGTGAAGCAAGGCAACAATGAAGAGAAAGCGAAGGTGGGGAGTAGAAGGATGATGAGGGACGGAGTCCATGCGGGTGGACGTAGAGCCGACGGGGTATCGAACGAGGATTGGCCCAAGTGGTGCGCGGAGCGATAGCCAAGTCAACAAAAGGGGAGCGGGCACTTGGGTAGGCAGGAAAGAGGAGGAAGGACGGTGTGGGGACCGGGCCCCGGCCTCCGGTATTACTGGATCCAAAATGTCAGCTATTGAATGGCGTGGCCGAAGGGGACGCATACCTTCCTCGCGTACATCTCTTCGTCACCCACGCGAAGATCATGCACTCAATGTCCGCGTATGAGATAGGCGGCCAGGGGTGGGTAGACGGCCTTCGCGTGGATCGCGGTACATGTAATCCGAGCCTCAAACTGCTCACGCACGGAATCTCTCGGTGGAAGACCTGGTGGGCGGCGGGGCGGACGCAATGGAGCACGACACACAGGTGCTCTGCACGCCCCGTGTGTTTCTCGTGAGGCTGCGTCGCGCGCTACCCGCCAGCAGTCGCGCCTAGTACGGTTGGGCAGGGTGGAAGGGACGAGCCGGCGTAGGCGATGATGCTGCGCATAGGGATGCTGGTGCTCAACAGGTACAGCGGCCAAGCGGGTGGGCGCGAATGGGGTGACGATGGTCGAGGTGGGCGCGAGGCCGAGCCAGGCGGCGGCGGGTACGGTGAGCGGCCGCTGCGAGTGCTACGTATGCGGATGGCGCTGGGAAATGTAGTGGTGCCGTGTGGTGGGTGAAGCCTCGGCGTGACGCAGCGGTCGAGGGCGGTGAGATGGCGCCGCAGGCGTGCGCATGGTGCGTAGCCTGACAGGGCATCGAGGGGGAGAGATGGGGTGGAGCCGAGGAAGGCCGTAGTGCACGGGGAGGCGACAAAGGCAGCGTCGGCGATGCAGAACGGTCGCCGCAGCTGCTGGACCGTATTGGTGATGCGCATGGGCGCGCGCGGCGCATTGGGGATATGCCGCAGCCGATGGACGTGGCGCGCGTGTGGGCGAAGAATGCGGCGGGCGATGGCGAACAACAGCGGCGTGTGCTGATGCTGTGGGTGTTGTTGCACGTCTAGGGCGACAGCGCAATGTCAAACGTCGTGATTCGCAATGCACGGCGGGTGGGCGGCGACCGGCAAAGTGGGGCGAAAGAGAGTCGGGGGCGTCTCAGTTGCGCGGGATGTGTGCAGCGGCGTGCAGGTGTGGCACAGCGTCGTGAACGATATAGGATGGAGAATATATCGCCTTGTGCTTGGCAGACGTACGCCAGAAGAGTGGGCAGTGCCCATCACGTTGGCAAGACAAATACACAGTGCCACGTCATCCATCTCTTCCTTGGTCGTTCCAAGGTCGTTCGGTCTCTCCCAGTGTCAGGGACTAATACAAACATCCTATCCTCCTCTTGGTGTCAAAAAAGTCCAGTGACGAACATGAGCTCCTTATCGGCAATGGCCCAGGCGCCACCCGCATTTCCGCATGCTGCTGGTGCGGAAAACCTCCTTGGGACCAAACTTCTGCGTCATCATTTATATTTGTCCAGGTGGGGGCGGAGGCTCTGGGGGAGCAGGCACAGGAGCTATCGGTCCAGGTACTGGAGGAGCTACCGGTGGAGGTACCGGTGGTGCTGGGGGTGTGGGAGGCAGTGTCAACTTCACCTTCTCTCCCGTGGTCCCCAATAGCGCGGTTTCGGGGATGGCCCCATCGGCACCACAACCGGAACCGCAGCTGTATGGAATGGTGTGTCTACCGTATCCAGTTTTCTTTTTCTAATTGAGAGCCCCAGATGGGTCTGAATTCTGAGCCTCCTGTTTACCCGGATAGCCGAATGTATTCTGATGTGTTACTATGTCGGGGCCGTGGTTTCCCATTGTACCGCCCCGAGCCTCGACCCAACCTTCCTGAGGAATACCGACGGACAGGCATTGCCATAGGTGACGTCGGCGTAGTCACAGTTGAAGGAGGCTTTGAGTTCTTTTTCAACATCTACCTTCCAGCAAACAACCCCATCAATATAGATGCACCTGAAGATTTTGTTCCATTATCGGCATGTCCCTCGAGGAGGGACATTGACAACTACGACTTTCATCCTGGAGATCATGTCTCAACAGGTATTCATAAGCTGAGTGGTTTTACCAAGTATGTCTCAGCCATGATGTTGCAATCACATGCTCATTCTTTCATGCACAGTTCCACTGTTGGCGGGGAATTTGTATTTGAATGTGCGGGTCCCAAGGGAGCAGTTTTGGCCCTTCCCCATGGTGCACACCTGGAGAAGCTCAGAAAGCTGGCATTCATGCGACAATATGCAGCCAAGAATGCTAGGAGCTGGTACAAGTACCTCAATGAAACCAAAGGATGTGAACTGCAGAACAGCAGCCTCTTGCTTATCACAGGGTGTGAAAAAGCCAAGTCCTGGGGTATAGCATTGTTCCACCATCTTTCACTCCAGCACAAGTTCCAACTCTCATTCAAGCCAGAGGAAGATGCCGAATCTGGGTACAGATACCGTTGGGAAGGCCCTTACTGTTCCCACAAACAGGTCGATGTACCACCAGCTGAGACTCCCCTCAATCAAACAACCTTCATACATGCCTTCACAATCTCACTCCCTGAAACTATCTGGGAAACACTCTTTGGGGATGTCACGATTCGCCACCTGGTGGACTCGCTGGCCCCCACAGACAAGGCAGGGGGCCGTTTTGTGCCACATGGGTCTCAATGGTCATTATTGGGTTCGGTGACAGACCTGGTATTGGGGCACCCGGGCATTTATTCAAATCTGCTCGAGTTGCAACATGCTATAATGTACTTCACTACATTACGACGTCATCTCACAAGAGCTAATGCTGGCCTGAGCAGTTAGCTAAAAGGGATATAATGTGTCTCGAACCATTAGAAAGGCGCTGGACAACAATCCTGGTAAAGGGTTGAAGTGGGAAGTCGCTAATGGGGCAATCGCGGAAAGTGCCTTACCATCCTGGAAACGGATTGGGGCTACTGCACATCCCTGACTAAAGGCCTATTACGAGGGAACATCCTTCTGAACCAGAGGGATCATTTTGGGCATCATCTGACGTCTCCAGAACTGCCAAGAGAGGACTGGACTTGGTCGATCTACCGAATGACTAAGGAACTGTACTCGGGTACTAGGAAGCGGCGGCTATCACGATTTTCAGACAAATCACTTAAGCGGTTCAAGTTGGAACCATTTGAGCGGATGGTTACCAAGGAGGGTAACGGAGTGCTGACGAGGAGGTCGGCTAAAAGTTGACATATCAACAATATCCCATCACGATCGTTCTAAGCGATGTAGATCTTGACTCATCGCTAAGCTCGGCTCGTTGATGTTTCTTACAAATCTCTCTCAATTTTACTAATCGCTTGATATCCGACAGGAGTTCATCGGCTAGCTGATATACCACTAGTCATATACCCTGAACCCTATTGCACGTTTGTATCTGTCTCGTTTATATTTAGAATCCTGTAACGTATTTAAGTGGATGGTTATGGGAGGAACGCTAGTGAATCTCACCCCACCTGTTGGACGCGAAGTTACTAGACTTCACGCTTAACCGGTAGAGTAGTCATTCATTCGGAGACACCCAGAAGCTATACCAAGTTTCGTTTGTTTTCCCTGTTTGAATATTATCTGTGTTGGATTTGGATCTTTATAAACTACGCGTGGACAGATTGGATTAACGGAACGGACGCGTGGAATATAAGGAAACGGATCAGACTTGACAATTGGTTGTAATCTCGCAAGGATTAGCAATCGCGGATACTATTTGGAATCGGAATTCATAAGAATCACTTGCTTTACGCATCGGAGTATCATCTCCAAACCTAGACCCACATCATACAAAACCGTTGAACATAAAATCTCGTCTGTCTATCGCGATTGCGCCTAGAACGGATTCGAGCAAGTTTTATCTATACGACTTGTAGACCTGTAAAGTCTTGCTTATCAAAAAGAACTAAAGTTCAAATCGCCACAATCTATACTGGATTGGAACCCCGAACTTGCACGAGGACTATAGTGTTTGAGTTGTTGTAGTTGCATTATCGAACCGCGTATTCATTTACAAGGTTTGTGTTGTGGTTATTTCACCGCTTGCCCCATAGTCAGCGTTTCATCGGTGTTCAGTTTCTTTGGAGGTAGCACAGCTACTGGAGGGAGACAGTATACTGGACAAGATGGCATTATATCGAACACCTCTCCCATTCCTCAGGTATGCTAAGGACAGCAATGTGTTAAAGTACACATACCAATCTTTTGCAGATTTTCCACCCATCTCAAATGATCCACAAACACCTCCTTCGTGAGGTATGAGTTCATTGTCCTTACATTCACAAAGTCATTAACTGATCGTCAGGCTCCACACGCAACAGTTGCAATAACTCACGACGATGATTGGCGCGATGCACTCTTGAATGTATGTCTGGCTCCTACTAGCCTTTATTTTTCCTCTAAATATACATAAGCATGAGGTGCCACTTACCGAGCAAGAATATATACAAGCAATATTTGATCACTCTGAAATAACCATAGAGGATGGTGAGATTTTTATCAAGTTGACACTGCATACTACATCTGACTCCTTGTAGGCATGGTATTCCTGAGTGCAAAATCCAAGGCCCCTCTGCTGGAGAGCACAAGGAGTTCTCATACACCGAGCACCAATATCTATGACCAGCCAGCATCTAAAATTGAAAATCCTTCGGTTTCACCTTTGGACAAATCAGCACCAAATACCAGCAGCCAAGACCTCTCCACAGAAGCTGCTGAACAGGTAAACAAGCACCAGAAGATGCTGGGCAAGGACAATGCTCCATTGACTGCCATCAAAGGTGACACACAAGGAGAGTACTGGACCTCTGCCCATGTTGCATTAAGCAACACCCTCAATGTTTGTGGAAATACAATATGTCCCAGTATCTGATGCTGACGATGCTGAAGCAGAAGCCCATGGATTCAGATGAAGTGTCTCAAAGACAAAACTCAATGGAAGATGATGAGTATTGGGAAACCATCACCAGTGAGGATATAGATGTGTGGACAGCTGCCCTTAAGGTTAGTGCAGAGACCACCTGTTCTGGTCTGTGAGGCTGACCACATTGAAGCCACAACCTGTGGACTCAAATTACTTGTTGCAAATGCGTCAAGATGTTCAGGACGCAGAACGGAAAAACCTGGAGAACCTGGAGAAGCAGAAGCCGCTCCTTGGAACAGACCATCTAGACACCCTGCAGGCTATGGCAAATCTGGCTGCCACATACCACCAAGTTGGAAGGTACCAAGAGGCAGAGCCACTTGAAGGCACTGTTCTGGAGAAGCGGAAGCAGCTCCTTGGAGCAGGCCATCCAGACACCCTGTGGGCTATGGCAAATCTGGCTGCCACATACTGCCAACTTGGAAGGTACCAAGAGGCAGAGCCACTCCAAGGCACTGTTCTGGAGAAGTTGAAGCAGCTCATTGGAGCAGACCATTCAGACACCCTGTGGGCTATGGCAAATCTGGCTGCCACATACTGCCAACTTGGAAGGTACCAAGAGGCAGAGCCACTCCAAGGCACTGTTCTGGAGAAGCAGAAGCAGCTCCTTGGAGCAGACCATCTAGACACCCTGTGGGCCATGGCAAATCTGGCTGCCACATACTGCCAACTAGGATGGTACCAAGAGGCACAGCAACTCGAAGGCACTGTTCTGGAGAAGCGAAAGCAGCTCCTTGGAGCAGACCATCCAGACACCCTGTGGGCTATGGCAAATCTGGCTGCCACATACCACCAACTTGGAAGGTACCAAGAGGCAGAGCAACTTGAAGTCACTGTTTTAGCAAAGCGGAAGCAGCTCCTTGGAGCAGACCATCTAGATACCCTGCAGGCTATGGCAAATCTGGCTGCCACATACCACCAACTTGGAAGGTACCAAGAGGCAGAGCAACTCGAAGTCACTGTTTTGGCAAAGCGGAAGCAGCTCCTTGGAGCAGACCATCCAGACACCCTGAGGGCTATGGCAAATCTGGCTGCCACATACCACCAACTTGGAAGGTACTAAGAGGCAGAGTCAGTCCAAGGCACTGTTCTGGAGAAGCAGAAGCAGCTCCTTGGAGCAGACCATCTACAGTCTTTCCACGGTCCTTGCATTCTCCATGGTCCTTGCATGTTTTTTTTCTTTCTGAGCCTGGAGTCTGTATTTTTGTGGTTTTTTTTTCACCTGTATCCCTTCATATAATGTGAATGCACCTCCCACATTTTTTTCAACACTTGAGCTTGCCTCAGAATTGGGGAATGTGCAGTACAAGGGGCGGATTTGCATTACTGACAACTGGGGTCAGGAAACTGGGCTGCTTTCAACTGGGAAAAGAGCCTAGGATGTGCTCCAGCGTTGTCTGTGTAGAGTACAAAAAAATTGAGGTGAGTGGCTGATCAGGTGGTATGGAACGAGACTAGGAATGGGGCTATGTTTACGTGATGTCATTATTTGGACAAACAACACAGTCTAGTCACTCTAACATTGCCCTGAGTGGCACAGCAGAGTATGTAGAGGCCAGGGAGCATCATTAGAAAGAGAAGAAAACCCTGTCATTCATGCTTCACTGGTTGGATTTGGAAACCCACCAATTCTGCAATACAAGACAATGTTGGAACACAGGTGGGAAGTTTATGAGCACCTATCTGTGTAAGAAGGTCTGGAGAGACATTAAAGGTCATAATGTATGAAAGTTTTTGTTAGGTGATATTCTCTTCACCATTTTTACACAGAAATGCAAGGACCACTGGTGGCCAAAAAATTGGCCTGCACCAATTTGGCCCAAACAAGCAAAAAGTGTTGAATTCTTCCAAAATGTTTTGTAGGACCATGGTCTACACGTTGATAAGCAGGCTATCTGGCCTTGCCTGGAATCTCGCTAATGTTGGGATTCCTGTGCATTACCAAGTTAGATGTACATCTCTAGGATTAACCTGAGTCCCGAATAGTTAATCAGGCACATCCTGCATGAGGGTTTAATCAGCCCGAGAGCACATTAATCAGAACCTCCCATACTGATTAAGGTTCGATTCAACGGTTTTAATAATAGAGTCCTTATAATCGCTTGATTAAGGCTCTGTGGGGCCAACAAATATCAGGGAACTTAAATATCCACTCTGAATAACCAGTGTCTATCGGCAGAGATAGAACTGTGGGTTTGACACACTTTGTTGTGGTTGATTTGGCCTATTCTGGAGACGTGTCTGGACACATGATTAATCACCAATCAATGTTGCTATCCTGTTGTAATAATAGCAAGGAGGGCGGATTAGATGGAAGAGATAAGGTAAGATTGCAATAGCACTTTTGGTTAGAAGGCTGCTTTAGAGCAATCAGATGCTCTAGCAGGATTTTACAGTGGGCTTATATACTACAGAATATGTATCTAGAAGGTTCTCCATGTATCTACTGAATATTACTAATTCTATGTATGGAAAGTACTAGAAAGATCCGGCATAGCCGAGTTGCTTATATATCAAATTCCAACATATCCCAATACGGGTTCTTGACTTGGGCAAGGCTTCATCGGTGTATATCTCAACAACTACTGGGCGGTTCGGGGAGATTAGGGTATCTACAGAAAGCTGATACCCAACGCTCCTTGAATCTGAAGGTGTTAATCAAGGGACTTTAACCATTAAACTGGTTCAACTCCGTTACCATCCCAATTTGGGTTCTTGGCTTGATCAGCAATTGATGAGGTTATATCTCGGGAACCACTTGGCGGATTAGGGAGTTCTGTGTGTCTACAGAAATGGGAGACTCAGCGCTTTCTGAATCCAATGGTCCGAGGGGCAGGACAACACTATTTGGTTTGGAAGTTCAGTCGAGTCAGACAACTGATTGGAAACAAGGAGTTAAATGGCAGATCTTTAGCTTACTCAGGTAGTGTAATTAGAGTAGTGTAAGCGTAAATGTACAGTATATAAGGAGGGCTATAACACACTACTGCTGGGTGGGTGGCACAGGCACTAGGTCCTGGTCTTAATTAAGAGACTTGGATCTAGGGCTTGTGTTCACTACCATAGTTGGGGTGGGGTAGGCACTGGGTCTCAGTCTCAATTAAGAGACTTGGATCCAGGGCTTGTGTTACTTCAATTGGGGTGGCGCAGGTGCTAGGTTCCGGTCTCAATTAAGAGACTTGGACCTAGGGCTTGTGTTACAACAGGTAGTCCGCGCTTGTGATCCTGGACTGGTTCTATTAAGAGCTTTGCTTCGTTTGCACAATGTGATTAATATGTCTTGCCTTCGGTGGAAGTAAAACACATAATTTGGGATTGTGATTAAGATGTGTGAAGGGATTTGGGATTTGGATTAAGAACACGGCACCACTACAGCAGCCTTGGAAGGCTTACTATTTGGGATTATGGGATACGGTCGAAAGGGACCTTAAACAATCAGCAGCCTTGGAAGGCTTATATTTGGGATTGGTTTTGGATTGGATTGACGCACTAAGAGGGTCTTAATCCCACCACAACAGTCTTGCACGCCATTAGTCAAGTGCTCTCGTTCTGAGCGCTTGATTAAGGGCTTCAACCAGTTGAACTGATGTATCTGTGTCCCTTTTCTACTCCTTCACAGTTTTGTGAAGAAGTCTAAAATGCATGAATACTTGTCGGCATCGTCTAAGCTTGTGCAACCAGGGGGAACAAGGATGTGGATTCAGTTAGTGGTTGTGGCTTGTACTGCTGCATTCCACTCGTTGGTCCATGTTATCAGTAGTACTCCAGCTGTAGACGGACCGAGGCAAAGCCTTTCAACGTTTATACACACCCTGAAGGTACTTGACCTCACCTCAGAACCTTCATTTTGCGGCTAGAAATCCAGATTTCTGAAAGTTCGTGCAAGGACCATGGAAAGACTGTAGACACTCTTTACTAGTTTGCTGCCCCATTTGGAAGCTCAAAATGGATAGACATAGCCACTGTTTTGACCCTCTAAACTGGGCAGCAAACTATTAGAGATATTTTGTGTTGGTTGAAACTGTAAACATGATGTTGGGTAAAGTTGTCTGAGCTGTGAAATATTGTCCAAGTCTGCATTTCAGACCCAATATTATCCCCCCATTCTAGAACTCTTGCGACTCTCTCCTTAGCATGAAAACTTCCTTGTTCCATCATATTCACTGTCTGTACCACACCCCCTCACACTCACATCCTGCACTCCCATCCATAGCATTGACAAGGAAGGCAAGGAAATGGATGTGGATGTGGAGCTTGTTAGAGAGAAGTGGTTGGCAGACCAATTGAGAGGTGGCAGATGTGTCCGTGTTGTCTTCCATGTGCGAAATTTTGAGTCAAAATGAACCCAAAAAGACTCCAAACATTAACCAAGATGCTGATAGGAGAGGGGAAGCAGTGATGTGGAGTAGAACAATGGGTACAGTGCTATCGAGGCAGGGCAGGTGGTCTGCCCACTGCAAGTTTCCCAAAAGGGAATATGACATCATAATTACGAACATGTCTGCCTGGCGGATGCGGGCCTTAAAGGGGGGTTATTGTACTACAAAATAACCCCCTTAATGGCCCTTTACATAATTTTGGTGGTGTACACTGAGGTGCTCAGCTTCTTGTCACAATGGCTCGCTGTCTTGGCATTCAGTGGTTACTGGGCCGACAAAAGGAGGTGAATGATATGTATTTGCATTCAACTTGAAGGTACATCAGCCACAATGAATATCTCTCTTCCTCGGGTTCAAATCACTGATTTAAACAAATTACAGAATCAGGGTTGAATGACATTTGTTCGTCTATAGACGAGTGGAGATCGGCTGTACAGTGATCCACTGGTCAATGATACACCACTAGTCAATGATACACCCAGTTTCTCTTCTTCCTCTTGTCGTGCATAGCACCAACATAGTTCATGCTGAAGTAATACATATAAAAAACACTATTTCTAAAGTTTACAGTGCATAGCTGCCTTGGGGAAAGGGAAGTAGAGTGAGAACAATTCCCTATTTGGTAGAGAAACTGATCCACCGGTCAATGATACAGTCAATATTGGTTGTTATGCAGCCAATGCTTGCTCAGTTGTTTTGAAAATATGGGACGGCTTATATACATCCTACAAAACATATTTAGCTAACTCAGAATTGTAAAAGACACCTTTGCTTTGTAGAGATCATCATCATAATTTTAGTGTATCATAGACCGGTGGATCACTGTAGTTGAATACACTCTAAAGCCTGTGCGATGGCCTGTGAGCATATGGCCAGCTGGGGTGTCGATGGGAAGGGTATCTCAGTGATTGGCATCGTTGCATGGAGGTGTTGCGCAACCCCTCCGGATATTTCTGGGTTCGAGGGATGTATTTTGTGACGGGGAAGTATACTAATGGAACACGACGAGCGTACTTGCGTATATAATGGACTTATACATATAATCGTAGTACTATTACGTACGCATCATTAACGTAATAGATCATCTTTTACTTGCTTTACACTACGATGTGCGAAGACTGAAGGACCCACCGGGGACCTCCCCCACAGCCGCCCTGCCTGCCTGAGCATGCGTATAACTGCTCCAGGACACCGGTGCTGCAAGAGGTCCTAGGTGTGGGTCACACACCCCCTAGTCGATGGGTTACAACGGTGGCGGGCGCCTGAGTCGGCGGCCCCCAGCCTCAAACCTCGCGAGCGCTGCGTCTACGGACTGCGTGCTCGCGAGTCCCTCTTCAGCAACCTGAAGCCTGCGAGACCCGCATCACAATGGAGCCCACCGCGAGGGCCTCACACAGCTGAAGAGGGTATTCGCAATGATCCGAGCGCTCCTCCTCAAGGAGCTGCTGGAGCTTCGAATACGCCTCCCCCCTACGTCGAGACGACCCCGCAACGACATTCATTCTGCGGCGGCACCAAGGTCGCGACGTCGACCTCGACAGCGGGCGGGAGAAGACCCCAAAGTCAGAGCGCTTGTGCATCAAAACACAGCAGCTACCGACGACGGGGGTTAGCTCTCCCCCCTCCCCTACCCACACAGCAGCTACTGTAAAGTGGTGCTCGTGCGAGGAGAGGAGAGCAAGACGAAGCAGCCTGCTCCGACTCGCAAGCTGCTAAGTCCCTCCGATCACGCCGGTGTGATCGGAATCACGTGATAGCTGGACTCTTACGAATCTTTCTTAAGTCCACCCACCTTAGTGTGGGCGGTGTCTCTCCCCGAAGCCGCCTGGGCTGCACGCCATGCTAGCATGGAAATGCCCGGCTGGAGGACTACGGGGACGGGAGACAGCGCGGGAATGAGACGAAGTAGCCGACGAGATGGCCCTAGCGACTCCACACGACCCGTCTTGGGCTGCACGCCATGTTAGTGGAAGCGCCCGGGTTCGGGTATACGGGGATGAGCAGCCGCACAAAGGTATCCAGGGCTGCTTAGCTGAAGATCACAAAGGCATCCTCCGCGCTCTTACTCGGCAGAGATCTCTTGTTTCACTACCATGTCCCAGGCCAACGCCAACTCGAGACGAACCAGCCAGATGACAAGAGAAACGGTTGACAAGACCAACCCCAACCCCATCATCAACAGAGCAGCTTCCACTCGGGGAAGTTCAAAAAGCGCGCCAACCTCAGCGCCATCCGAATCGGCAACGGCAACGGGGTTAGTCACGGGCAAGAAGACCGCCACCCCTAAGAAGCCCAGTTCTACACACCCGCCTGGATCTACGAAGGCAAAGGCGTCGTCGGGGGCGCAGCGCGCGGGTCCATCAATGCCTACGGCGGCTTCGGCCGCCAGAAGCGTGAATGCGACATCTGCGCCGCTAGCTCCCTTCGGTACGACCACGCCCCGGCTGCCCTCGCATATGACGGGCCATGGACGTCGGGGTCCTCAGCCCGTCGCAGCCGCTGCTCTCCCCATTCCGACCTCTCTCCCAGCTCCCCGAGTTTCACCACCGATTCTCTCCGTCCTGACCTCACCTCCAGCTCCTCCTCGGACTCCACCAGTATCTCGGACCCTCTTCCTTCCCACTACATACAGTAAGCACTTTGCAAAGTCCCCACACATTAGTGTCACGGGGTTTTGCAAAAGCCCCCACTAACTCATGGATATCCCCAAATGGGCTGTCCTGGCCTGATCCTTCTCTGCCATCCAGAGGCCATCATCCCGGCTGTTCTCGGCTTGGCCTAGCACCTTCCGGATATTCCAGGCATGCCAAAAATAATAAATTGTCCATTAAAATGGCCATATTTCAATTAAAATGGACAAAACTGATGGCTGCCTGTATTGGGATAGGATTGATGAGCCCCGGCCATTGCCTTAACATTGATGGGTGTTCGTATTCGGGTTTACAGCTGCTCTAACCATTGATGGCTGCCCGTACTGGGGCTGCAATTGATGGAATGCTACAAAAAAGCGCCGCGTTTTGGAAATGTTTTGCATTTTGTGGGCCAACAAGGCTACTGATTGGAAAATGGTATAGGTGACTCTTGTAGCCCTCAATGAGCTCTACAATCTGAGCATAACTTTCCCTTTTTGGACACTAACACATTTCGCCCAAAAAGGAAATTCCTAGTATTAGCTCTTCCCTGGTGCATAGTTCAACTGTTTTGGATGATCTAACCATATAGGGATGCTATTCTAGGTTACTTGAAGCTGACCAGACCAAATTAGAGCCCATTATAGTGCAATAATAGGACGCAAATAGCGAATTTGATCAATTGTGTTCCTGGCCATGATATCCTGGCAATGCAGCAATATATATACCTCCTGACTGTATTGATTTGTTATCCTAGGTTTTGAAGGTGACTGGGTCAAATTGTAATCAATTATAGTGTACCAATATGGTGAAAATAGCGAATTTGGTAAATTGTGTTCCTGGCCATGATATCTTGGGGATGCAGCAATATAAATACCTTCTGAGTGTATTAATTTGCTTCCCTAGGCATTGAAGGTCACTGGGACAAATTGCAACTCATGATAGTGCAATAATAGACTGAAAATAGCGAACTTTCCCTTTTTGGACACTAACACATTGCACCCAAAAAAGGAAATTTCCTATATCAGCCCTTCCCTGGGTCAGAATTCAACTGTTTGGATGATCTAACCGTATAGGGATGGTATTCTGACCTCCTTGAAGCTGACTAGAGCACAGTGGAGCCCATTACATTGCAATAATATGGTGAAAATAGCGAATTTGGTAGATTGTGTTCCTGGCCCTAATATCTTGGGGATACAGCGATGTAGATACCTTTTGACTGTATTTCTTTGTTCCCCTAGGCCATAAAGCACCCTGCAAGCAATAAATTATGTGATGATCATTAAGAACATCGCATTTTGGCCATACAGGGAAATTCCATTTTCGCCCTATTCTGGCCCTCCCCAGGGTGTGAGATATCCCAACACACATGTTTTGGACTTAGCTGATGTATATATCTTGGAAATGTGGACAGCTGACACCAAGGTCACCCCATACCCCATGATTTGAGGTGATCATGTGCTATAGTGCTGTTCACCCCATTCAGCATGCCACAGGGTTATAGGGATCCTTCTGAGCAATTCAAACAGATATTCCAGGCCATATGAAGAGTTCCCAGCCAAAAAGCAGGTTAATATGGGATCATAAACTCGAAATATGTCAGATGTCATTTCTTGGTTGTTTCATGAATAGGGCACCAAGGAGACCAGTGAGTGCGAAATAGACACTGAGAATGGGAAGAGACAGTATAGCTGACTCAGATTGAGCTTTATTTGAAGTGTTTTGGTGAAATTCTGGCCAGATGGTGTTTTGAACCATGGGCAGTATATGGAACCAAAGTTGTACTCCAACCTATATGCTCAGCAACAGTATTCAGCCGAAACTCGACCAAAACACTTCAAATAAAGCATATTCTGAGTCATTTACACTCTCCCTTCCCATTCTCAGTGTCTATTTCGCACTCACTGGTCTCCTTGGTGCCCTATTCATAAAACAACCAAGAAATGACATCTGACATATTTCGAGTTTATGATCCCATATTAACCTGCTTTTTGGCTGGGAACTCTTCATATGGCCTGGAATATCTGTTTGAATTGCTCAGAAGGATCCCTATGACCCTGTAGCATGCTGAATGGGGTGAACAGCACTATAGCACATGATCACCTCAAATCATGGGGTATGGGGTGACCTTGGTGTCAGCTGTCCACATTTCCAAGATATATACATCAGATAAGTTTAAAACATGCGTGTGGGGATATCCCACACCCTGGGGAGAGCCAGAATAGAGCGAAAATGGAATTTCCTTGTATGGCCAAAATGCGATGTTCTTAATGATCATCACATAGTTTATTGCTTGCAGGGTGCTTTTATACTCTAGGGGAACAAATTAATACAGTCAGGAGGTATCTATATCGCTATATCCCCAAGATATTATGGCCAGGAACACAATCAATCAAATTCGCTATTTTCACCCTATCATTGCACTGTAATGAGCTCCACTGTGCTCTAGTCAGCTTCACAAAGCTTGGAACAACATCCCTATATGGTTAGATCATCCAAAACGGTTGAATTATGAGCCAGGGAAGGGCTGATGTAGGGAATTTCCTTTTTTGGGTGCAAGGTGTTAGTGTCCAAAAAGGGAAAGTTCGCTATTTTCACTCTATTATTGCACTATAATGGGCTCCGATTTGGCCCAGTCACCTTCAAAGCCTAGGAGAACAAATTAATACAGTTAGGAGGTATTTATATTGCTGTATCCATCATGGCCAGGAACACAATTGATCAAATTCGCTATTTGCGTCCTATTATTGCACTATAATGGGCTCTAATTTGGTCTGGTCAGCTTCAAGTAACCTAGAATAGCATCCCTATATGGTTAGATCATCCAAACAGTTGAACTATGCACCAGGGAAGAGCTAATACTAGGAATTTCCTTTTTGGGCGAAATGTGTTAGTGTCCAAAAAGGGAAAGTTATGCTCAGATTGTAGAGCTCATTGAGGGCTACAAGAGTCACCTATACCATTTTCCAATCAGTAGCCTTGTTGGCCCACAAAATGCAAAACATTTCCAAAACGCGGCGCTTTTTTGTAGCATTCCATCAATTGCAGCCCCAGTACGGGCAGCCATCAATGGTAGAGCAGCTGTAAACCCGAATACGAACACCCATCAATGTTAAGGCAATGGCCGGGGCTCATCAATCCTATCCCAATACAGGCAGCCATCAGTTTTGTCCATTTTAATTGAAATATGGCCATTTTAATGGACAATTTATTATTTTTGGCATGCCTGGAATATCCGGAAGGTGCTAGGCCAAGCCGAGAACAGCCGGGATGATGGCCTCTGGATGGCAGAGAAGGATCAGGCCAGGACAGCCCATTTGGGGATATCCATGAGTTAGTGGGGGCTTTTGCAAAACCCTGTGACACTAACTCCCATGGATTTTTGAAAAGTATTTACTGTACCAGCTGTCCTTCCCGAAGATTACGACGGTGCATACTTCCCGACGGCGTCCGTGAGCGACAGAGCCTCGCAGGCCTCACCAAAGAGTGTCCCTCTTCCCATGTCGGATACTCCTACTGAAGTCTCGAGCTCAGGGGAAGGGAGACGCGAGGAGGAGGAAAGCATTTCCGCGGGCTTGGCGCGCCGCAGGGGAGTACCTCCCGTAGCAGCGCCGCCTCGCCTATTCCAGCATGGAGGAAAATCGATCGACTTGTTCCAAGAGGAACTAGCAGAATCCGTGATGCGCTATTGCATCCCTTACGACCCGTCGTCCAACTCTCAGGAAGACCCGTTGCTGGAGTACGGGGCGATTGGAGGCGAGCTACCAGGGTTTGACCCCATGGCGTCTATAGTTCTGCGAGATGCGTTACTCCGCTACGATAGCCCGCATCGCAACCTCGACTTCGAGCACTTAGGAGCTCTAGTCGAGGAAGTTTTGCCGTACGATGCAGCAGCAGCGGGCTTGGTGCCTTCGGCGGACCCAGAGACACAGAAGCGCTTCTACTGCCTCAATCTTCGAATGCTGTCGCGGATTGCACATGCCGTAGTCGCCCTGCAGCAGATTATGGACGCTCAAGCCCAATTCCTGGACTCTAGCACTCGCAACAGTCGGTTTGTGCTGGATCCAGGGTACGGCTTCCTGTATTTGCTGGAGCGCAGCGAATCGGCCACCGACCTACGCTTCGCCTTCACCTGCCTCCAGAAACGTGTGGAAAATGGAAATCGACACGTATTGACCTACTTTCGCTCCATGCAACAGACTCTTACCAGCGAGGACGGGAGCGACCGCTTGAGCTCCGCGGATTCAACAATCTCAGAAGTTCGCAAGGAATTTGGCTCACAGCATCCATTGAAAGAAGTCTACCGCCTCCTCCTCCAAAGCGACTATGCCCTTCGCGCTGCTCTAATAGACGATGATGCGCACGTTGAGGCCGTCCGAAGGCTCGGGGAAGAACCTCGACCTCGCTACTACCGCTCTCGTAGTACGGTTCCCACATTGTGCGATGGGGAGTCTGCGCCCGCGGTCTCGCCGCTGTCGGCTGCGGCTCCCCCACCCCCGACGAATAACCCGAGCGTCCGGTTTGCGGTACAGTCGCCCCCTCGCCTTTCTACTGTCCATGCGCTACCGGGGTCAGGACGGATCCCGGATACTCTTAGTGCTGTCGCGCCTATTATTGGGGGGCCATCGGTGATGAGGGTCCCAGGGCGCCCAGCGTCACAAGCATTCGTGCCTCTGGACTCTTCTCAAGCGCCCTCTAGCATCCAATCCCGGACTACCTACCGATTCCAAGGTCCGGCTGCCGAGGGCGCCCCTTCGAATAATGGTAAAGGTGTTCCAATACCGGAACCTAGTTTCGAGGGCGCGACTCCTCCTGCCTGGATGGGTAAACTTCCCGGAGCAGGAGGTGGGGGCGGAGGTGGTGATGATGTTGGCGGGAGTGGTGGAGGAAACAGTGGAGGTGGAGGTGCGGGAGGCGGCGGAGGCGGTGGATCAGGAGGAGGGGGTTCAGGTCCTCCAGTGGAGCGGGCTCTACGGCGGACGTTCCGGATGCTTCGTCGCAATGGCAACTCAATCCTAAACTCAATGTTTCCATCGTCCCAGTCTGGGATGGTAAAGATGAGATGATAATCGACTATGTCATCAATATGGCCTCCCTGGCTCTCCTCAGCCCGTTGATGTTCGTCCACATCGCACAGATGGCGCCGACGAAGTTTACGGGGCAGCGCTCGAAGCTGGTGGACCTTGCTTCCTCCAAACTCCAGAGTCTTGTACTCTCGAGACTGGAGCCACCTGCTAGATGCGCTGCGCCGGCACTTCCTCACGGCGAAATGGCTTGCGGATAGGTTACAGGAGTTCGAGGAGATGCGATTCCGGCAGAAGGGCCGCTCCGACGAGGAGCTGGAGGACTTCTTCCAGAGGAGGATACAGTACCATTCCTTCATCTTCTCAGACGTGGAGGACGGGCCACAGGCCGTCAGCCGTATCCTCCGCACGCAACCCGTGGCCTGGTATCACGAAGTGTCTGAGCGTACCTGCCCTTCTATCGAGGCGTTGATGACCTACGCCAAGCATAACCGCGCCAGTCCTTCTTGCCTCCTATCTCATGGAGAATAAAGTGAACGCGCTTCTAGGCAGCGCGCCCTCCGAGGGCGCTGCAGCCCGGAAGACGTTTTGTTCCTAGATCGGCGAAGGCAGCGGACGCGATCTTGGAGCACGTCGACAACGGGTCCGAAAACGAGGAGAGTGAACGGGAAGAGGAGAGGACGGCCTTAGCAGGCAGATCGACAGCAGGGAAGGTCGGGGTCGTAACACCAATGCCACCGCTGGGCCCTCTAAGCCAGCGTCCTTGACTGGCCAGGAGGGAAGACGATCAACGGATACGAGTTCCGCCGCGATGACTCGCGTGTCAGCGCGCGCCCTCCTAACGGAGAGTGCTACATCTGCACGAGCCCCAAACACATCGCTCGAGACTGTTCACACTACAGTACTTGGTCTCATCTGAGACAAGCGATGCTTATCCACGTTGACCTGGATCCGGAGGAGGAAGAAAAGGAACGCCTGGAGTATATAGCTATGATTGTCGAATCCAGAATCGAATCGTCTCGCGCTTGCCCGAGTGAAGATCTTAAGAAGCCCGAGGAAGTCCTGGAAGCGCCTGGGCGAGAGCTTGCGGCTGCTGAAGGACTCCCTACACCCAGAAATTCGTAAACCGCGAGTGACGATCGAAGAGGAGGTAGAAGACTTGAGCTCGGAACCTACGCTCGACGGTAGCCTGTATCGGGAAGCACTACTGGTAGAAACCTCCGTAGTCGAAGCCTCCTCCGTTGACCAGGCTGCCGTAGTCGAAGCCTCCACCGTCGATAAGGCCGCCGTAGTCGAAGCCTCCACCGTTGATAAGGCTGCCTTCCTGCCGCACTACGGATTGAACCGCAACCGACGCCGCTACGAAGCCTTTGCGAAGCCGCTCAAGGAGCAGGACAAGGGGAAAGCAGTGAAAAGCAATGACCCCCCAGTTCTACCCCGGAGAGTGCGTCGCAAGGCCGTCTACGTAGCAGAGTTGGACTCCTCCGTAGCGGACAACGGGACCCCTATCTACAAAGCGCGGAAAGTGAGACAACTTCCGGACGGATTAGGCTCCCTCGGTGCCCGAGCACTTCACATCAAAGTCAAAGTGGGATCGCTAGAGCACAGGGGTTATAAGAGCTCGTCTGGATTCTGGCGCTGACATTACGCTCATGTCTGAAGAGTTCTGGAGGTCCATCCCAGGACTCGGCAAACCGAAGCAGGGTATACGGATGAAGCTGTACCATCTCACCAGACAAGCCAAGGTCCTGGGTTATGTCAAATGTTCATTGTACGTGGAATCCAAAGAAGGCGAGGTCATCTGCTTCGAACTGGAGGCCTACGTCGTCCGTAACATGAAAGTGGATTTGCTTCTGGGAGAGGATTTCCAGTCCTCCTACGAATTGGGGGTCCAGAGATGGGCGACTGGCGACAGCGAAGTGCAGTTGGGCTGTTCTCGGCACATTCTCCCCGCTTCTTCTCGCGCACTCAGTCGACCTTGGCTTCGAAATCCGTCAAGCTAGCATGGCGCGCACCATGAAGAGGCTGCTGCCTATGCAATGGCGGAAGACGTACCAACGCTCGCGTCGACGAATTTGCAGGGAAGGGAAGATGCAGGCCCCGCTGGTGTTGGCAGCTCACGACGTACTCATTCGGCGCTGGTACCGTGCATAACGTGAAAGTTACGGGTGCCTTCGAAGGAAAGGACGAGTGGTTAGTCGAGAAGGTGGTTATCAGTTCGGAGGACGCGGACGTTATGGCCGCGCCCACTACCTTGATTCGTTCCGACATGCCGTATCTGCCCATAGCCAATCCAGTACAAGGCCTTGGTACATCCGAGCGGGGGATATCGTGGGGAAGCTACACGATCCCTCCTCTTATGCCGATACTCCGAGGAACAAGGAGGAGTATGACAAGTTCGCTGCCTCCGCTGAAGCGTTGGCGCGCGTCATACAAGAAACCCAGCGAGCTCAGGACCCGGAGTACAAACCCGTTCCACCAGAAGCTGAAGCGGATGAGGAGGAGGAATTGTGGGGCCTGAAGACGTCTGCGGGAACGCAGAATCTGGGAGCGGAACATGAGTCGGAGGACGTGGCTAAACTCGTGAACTTGGGACCGGACATTCCCGAGGCCGTGCGTCCCAAACTAGACGAAGTCCTGCGCCGTAATGCGGCTGCGTTCGGAGTCGGAGGACGCTTGGGGCACGTAAAGGAGAAGGTGCCGATTCCCGTTAAGGAGGGGACTCAACCGGTATCTATGCCCATGTACTCGGCATCGCCAGCCAAGAGGGAGGTCATCGACAAGCAGATGGATCTATGGTTTGAGAGGGATGTCATTGAACCCTCCACCAGCCCTTGGGGAGCGCCATGTGTGGCTGTATTCCGGAATGGAAAACCACGTCTGGCAGTGGACTACCGGAAGCTAAACGCCCAGACTATCGCGGATGAGTTCCCTATCCCGCGACAATCAGATGTCATTCAAGTGTTGTCGGGTTCCCAACTACTGTCATCGTTCGACGCGCTGGCGGGATTCAATCAAGTGGAGATGGACGACGAAGCAAGAGAGAAAACAGTGTTTCGCTCACACCGAGGATTGTGGCAGTTCAAAAGAATGCCATTTGGCTTGCGTAACGGCCCTTCCATATTCCAAAGAATTATGCAAGGAGTCCTCGCGCCCTACCTCTGGTGTTCACGTTGGTCAACATCGATGACATCGTGGTATTTTCGAAGTCGTGGGACGAGCACGTCGTCCATCTTGATAGAGTACTCAGCGCTATAGCAGCCGCCGGCCTCACCCTCAAGCCGAAAAAATGCTTCGTGGGATACTCCTCTATCCTTCTTCTGGGACAGAAGGTTTCGCGTTTGGGTCTATCCACGCACAGGGAGAAGGTTGCTGCGATACAGGAGCTCGCACGGCCACAGTCGGTACTCGATCTCCAAAAATTCCTGGGCATGGTCAATTACTTCGCCTCATACATTCCGTACTACGCCTTCATAGCGAAACCGCTACACTCTTTGTTGGCGAAAGGCTCGAAGTGGGAGTGGCGTGCTGAGCACGAAATTGCGTTCTTGCAAGCCAAGGACACGCTATCGGCGGCACCGATACTGGGGCACCCGATTCAAGGGTCGCCCTACCGGCTGTACACAGATGCTTCAGACTACGCTCTGGGCTCCAGCCTGCAACAGGTACAGCCGATGGTTGTAGCCGACTTGAAGGGGACAGCGGCGTACGACAAACTCCAAGCAGCATGGGACGCAGGGGAACCGGTGCCCAAACTGTTCACAACTTTAGACAAGGATGTGAAGGAGATGGAGACGGAGGACGTGTGGGGGGCGACGCTTGACGAGACAACGGTGCATATCGAGCGCGTGATCGCGTACTGGAGTCGCAGCTTGAAATCCGCCGAGCGGAATTATAGCGCGACCGAACGCGAGGCCCTGGGGGCGAAGGAAGCACTGGTGCGCTTTCAGCCGTTCATTGAGGGGGAGCAGGTCATCCTCGTGACGGACCACGCCGCTCTACAATGGGCACGGGTCTATGAGAACGCGAACCGGCACCTAGCGGCGTGGGGGGGCAGTGTTTGCAGCTTATCCCGGTCTCAAGATCGTACACAGAGCCGGGAGGGTCCATTCGAATGTGGACCCGTTATCTAGGTTGCCGCGCACGCCGCCGCATGAGTCGCCGGTCCTCGAGGATATGAACACCATAGTGCAAGACGCTGAGAGGAGGAAGGAAGCACAGAGGCTGGAAGACAAAGGGGAGTTCGCGCGGGCCAAGAAGGCTGCATTCGCTATCTGGTGGTGGGAGGATGCAATAGATAAATACGCACTCCCCGTAGCCACCAGACAGCAGAAAGCAAAGGAGAGGGAATTGGAGCAGGGTTCGGCGGAACAGACGAAGGTGGAGGAGATGATCAGGGCTCGAATGGAGGTCCAAGAGCGCGACAGCGTCATAGATGGCGCCGCTGCTGCCGCGGACCTTCCCTTCGAACACGAGGACCACTGGACCTATCCAGCAAGTGTTTGTCCCGAACGGGATGAGGAGGATTGGAACAAGAGGTCGCACTTACTTATATCGGCGTCGCCGGAGGTAGTTGAAAGCTTCCGCACAGCATATGAAGAGGACCCGTATTTCAGGGACCGCTACGTGGAGGAAGTCCCCAACCCGGACAAGGTGCTTACTCCATCCCGCTTCCAGAAGGGTCACGACGGGCTGCTGTATTTCGTGGACACTGACTGGAAGACGAGGCTGTGCGTGCCGCGCACTAAAGTGAAATGGGTGATGCGATGGATACACGAGTCCCCGCACGAGAGCGCGCACGCTGGACCTTTCAAGTTCGTATCAAGGCTGAGGGAGCTGTTCTTCTGGACGTCTTTGACGAAGGACGCGGAGGAATTCGCGACCACGTGTGATGTCTGCCAGAAGATTAAAGCGGACCATAGGAAGAAGATGGGGGGCTTGTGCCCCGCTCATATTCCCCCTCGCCCATTCGCCACCGTATCTCTGGATCTAATCACGGGCCTGCCTCCATCAGGCGAAGAGAAGTTCACCGCCATTCTGGTTATCGTCGACAAACTTTCTCGTTTCGCTGTCATTATTCCTACCCACAATAACCTGTCCCAGGAGGGATTTGCCAAGTTCTTCGTGGATCGCGTTGTGAACATCTTCGGAATGCCGGAACACATTAGGGGAAGTCAAAGATACCGTTTCGGAAACTGATTCAACTTCTGATTCACGTCCGATTCATAAGACAGAATCGATCAAGAATCGGAATCAGCTTTGACCACCCCCGATTCACTCTCGCTTTAGACTTCGATTCTTCAACGATTCAAATGCCTTGTTCAGTAATTTATTTAGATACATAGCCGGTAAAATATACATAATTTTATTGCCGCCCTCGTGACTCAAACCGAAAGTTTCTTGTCCTAGCACCATACAACAAATCTTGGGGTCATGTCTCGGCTTTCTGCACGACAAGCGCGGGCGCGCGATGTCATTAAAACATTCCTGGACCATCATACCACACAAATCAAACGGGCCTTACATTGCAGGAACAAATTCTGTCTTCACTGCTTTCCGAATCGTCTTCGCGCTGTGCCTTGGCTTTCTCCATGGGGTTTCTCTTTCGTGGTGGAGGCTTGGATGGAATGGCCGTGTTTTTGGCTTTGGACTTTTTTTTGACCATGGTGACGGTACGGGGTACGTGAAGAGATTATGAATAATACATAAAATATATATTTTATGTGATAAAACATGTGATGAGGGAAAATTTAAGTCAGGGGTCAGGACGGATGAGCGATTCAAAAAGCCGATTCTGAAAGTGTTCCTCCTCCAGAGGAGGAACACTGGTTCAGACCGATTCGAAGCGAGACACCGATTCTTGATGGATTCGTGATCCAGAATCGACGTCTGAATCAGTCCCAGAATCGGTCTTGAATCGAGCCGCTGAATCGATCTTTGACTTCCCCTATTATCTCGGATCGCGATAAACGCTAGTCGACCGCCTTCTGGCGCTCGGTCGTAGCGAACTACGGCAGCGTCCTAGCATTGTCCTCGGCGCATCACCCGCAGACTGATGGGCAGACTGAGATTCTTAACGCTACGATTGAACAGATGTTGCGCGCTTATGTCGCTGCAGATCGCTCATCGTGGGCGTCCTGGCTGAGCCAAATATCCTTCGCCTACAACTCCAATGTGCACTCCTCGACGGGGTACTCCCCCAACTTCTTACTATTCGGATACAGTCCTAGAGGGGCGGCCGGACTAATGATACCGTCTGGAGATCCAGTGGCCCGCCCTTTCCTGCCCAGTCAGAAGGGCGAAGATTTCATTGAGGCGCTGGAGTCTCACCGCCAAGCAGCACGAGACGCTGTCGGACTAGCGCAGGAAAGACAGGCTCAGGCCTATAACAAGGGCAGGCGCCCTGTAGAGAGCATTGAGGAAGGAGACTACGTCCTGGTCAACCCCCACTCGTTAGAGTTGGTGGACGTGAAGGGTACCGGGCGCAAACTAATTCAGCGGACGATCGGACCCTTCGAGGTTCTTAAAAAGATCAACCCCGTCGTGTACCGCTTGCGCCTGCCAGACACCTACTCCATGCATCCCATCTTTAACCTGGATCACTTGCGCAAGTACCATATCTCTAAGGAGGAACTAGGCGAGAGGACGGTTCTCCCGGAGACGCGCGACTACCTGGCGGCCTCCGAGGAATATGTCGTGGAAGCCATCATAGGCTACGCGATTAGACCTCGGAAAAATGGTAACCAGCGTATGTTCCGAGTGCGTTGGGAAGGGTATGGCCCAGCCGACGACACTTGGGTTTCGGAGCGAGATCTCCGTAACGCGCCAGCCATCAAGCGGGAATACTTGAGGCTGCACAAGCTAGCTTAGGAGGAGAGATCACTCGCCTCCTGCCTCTGAGCGCGCTCTTTCTATGATTGAATGTCGCTGCTCGAGAAGCTGGCCGGTAGACACTGACTGGGGGCCTACACCCGGGAAGAAGCACTGCCTATAGAGAAGTAGTGGACGGGAGTTTCGGCTCCTGGAAGAAGCACTTCTGGGGGGCTCGTAAGCTGACTAGCTGATAGCTAGGAAGAAGCGTGAGCGAAGGGCGGCAAGGACGCGGACGGGCAGGGGCGAACCCGGAAGACGCGCCTTGTCGTGGCAAGTTAGACGCTGACTGGTCCAGAGGGCCGGGAAGACGCGCTATCTAAGCGTAGAGTACTAATTCGTCGGAATCAAGACTCTGCGAGTCTTGGTGCGCCGGCCGACGGGCCTGACTAGCCGCCATCAGTGGCGGAGCCTGGGAACATCACCCGCTTAGTCAGGTCATTTTGACATTCTATTTCATTCTCTTTAAGTCCACGTCGCCATTTGCCACTGACACTCTATGTCGCAGCTCAGCAACAACTCCTGTCGGGGTAGCCAAGCGCGCCATAGAACCGCAAGGCTCCCGAGTGCTGCTGGCTACAACGACGAGCCGCAAGTATACAGTGCGCTATCCTTCGAGCTGTGGGCGCTGCCCTCATTATCCGGGCGTTATGTGCGGAGGGGAGATAGACTCTTCGAACTCTGGTCGCCGAACTCGAAGCAGCTGCCATTTCTGCCAGGCGAGCGCCTCGAGGATGGGACTCCAAGCATCCACCCGGACCCCTCGCAGAGACGCTTCGATGGGCATGCAGGGAAATTTGACTGCCTGTACGCTCCGCAGTATTTCTACCCGGATCGTGCGCACTGGGCTTTCATGAGAAGACCTCACCTCGTCACCAGTGCGGACGCTGCGTACGACGCCTATCGCCCTTTAGTGGAAGTCTGGATCTGTAGTTCCAACAGCTCAACTCGCGGTCGGCTGCCGTCCTCCTTCTTGGATGGGTTGGGGACCGTGCTGCACCGCTTCAATCGAGAAATGGAGCGGCTGCGCACGGTCCACGAACAGCAACTCTGGGCCAATAGACCGGACTACGCTACTGAGGCTCGACTCCTGGCCTTGGCACGAATGGATGTTTGGAGCGAGGTGGTGGACTACGGAGTGGCATTCCAAAGAGGACTCAGGGAGAAAGAAGCGTGGATCGCCCTAGCGAAGGAGAGGAAGTCCAAACGGAACTGGGGATTGCCTGCGCTGAAAGATAGCGCCCTAACCGCGACTGCCGCAGACGACCAATTCATAGGACTGTGGATTAACGGAGCCTCGGAGGACGTCTACCTCTCCTATCTGCTGGCGCGGGTGCCCAGCTTTGTGGTGCACGAATTTCCCATGGCTAACTATACGGCGTCTGCCGTCCAACCTCGCCCACCCACCTACTCCAATTTCGTTGATGGTACAGACATTGGAGACCTCATCCACCGCAACGCATACGACATAGCTGTTCAAACGGAACCTCGAGCTCTCGAAGCTACATTTATGCGGACGGACGGCCGTGCCGCGGGTGTCCGCGCATCTCGACGAACAAATATTCCACGATCGTCCTCTATGTACTGCTCGATGCTCGAGGCTCCGGCACCCCTACCTCGCATCGCACCGGACCGCCCAATTCCTCAGCCTGCAGGCAGCACAGAGACCGCCGCTTCTCCATGACCTCAGCTGGCGCAGGCGGGGCCCTCGCAACTCCCAGCTGCTCGAACAGTAGCCTTGGGAACGGCCACGCCCGCAGAAGCACGCCCAGAACCACCCCCCGTACCTGCGTCAAAGAGCAACAAGTACCTGGCCGCGGAGATCCAGCGGAAGCGCGTAGACGGCGCACAAGTGGAATGGGTCGTCCCTCCATTAGTCGCCCGCGCCTGCAAAAGGTCAAACGGACGTTTCGAGTTGGCAGAGTACAACGACGAGACAGCCTGGATATACCGCGGTGCGAATGCAAAGGTGAACAGCTCGTCGACTTGGTAATCGGGAGCTCGGACGGCGCCTACATTTCGGCCGCTATATGGCGGATGAAGGGGTTCTAGATGACGACGTCTTCGGCGCACCAGTCCCTCGATTTCCTTTCTTCACCATGGACGGGCAGACGGCCAGGCCGCAGCGAGCGTCAAATTGGATGTACCGCTCTAGGAGTCCAAAACGGGGTGAGGAAGGCAGAAGGGCGCAGACTCCCCCACCCACGAGGCTGCCTTGGGCGCCCGGGTGCGGTCCTTCTGTAGAAGAAGGTGGCGGCCAGGGCGGCAAAGGGAAAGGGAAAAACGTGGAGCTCGACGACTCCGACGACTCAGACGAGGGCATGGACCTGGCCGACGTTGTCGTGGGCCCCGCCGCTACTAATGTCATCGTGGTGGAGGGCTTGGACGATGCGCTCAGCGCCGTAGCCTTTGAGGCCATCGCGCGGGACGCGCTGTACAGAAGTGGGGCGAGACCGCTCACCATCGTCCATGCCAGAGGACAGATGTGGGTAAGGATGGAGGACGCTGCCGGGGGGCAACGCGCGCTCGGGGGATTAGGATCTCTATGGCCTGAGCTGCGCCTGGGATACCGAGCGGAAGAGGACTTCGAGGAGACAGTGTTCACTACTGATCGGTGGTTACGTCCAGACGAGATGGAAGGGGTCGAGGAGAGCACTCCTCCCCTTGAAACGACAAGCCCCTCTGGCGCAAGCGCGCTTGACAGTGCTGCTGCCCAGGGAAGCAAGGGTTCCTCCTCTCACCTATCTTCCTCGAACGAGGACTTACTCATGCATTCGACGGTAGCCCTTTCCACAGAGCTAGCGAACTTGTCCGTGGACCCCGAAGTGTTGGGGACCTTCTTAGCTACCATAGGGGTCCCAAGACATCTGCTCATACCATGCTCGCCACCCCCGTCGTCGCCACCACCCGAAGTCCAGGTACCAGTCCCGGGAGTCTTGCACTTGACTGCTGCGCCAACCTCGCCTTCGCCGCCCCCTCCGCCAAAGGAACTCGCTACGCCGGAGGACTCTCGGCCTCTGCCCACTGCGCCCCGCGCCATGATGCTGCCACTGTCAGCTCGTCTTACGGATCCGCCAGGCCCACGATCGCTCCATCACCTCCCGCTGCTGGACCGTCTCAGGGAACCCACTGTGCCCCTCGAGCAGCGTCTGACGAACCCACCGTTGGCCTCCCGCGTAGGGAATCCACCGCTGCGCGATCAAGTGGATCCCACGCCATCCAGCGATGTAAATCGCAAGCGATATCACGACGAGCTGGACGGCACTCCCTCACCCCCAAACGAGCCAGAACCCAAGAAGAAAAAGAAAAGGAGAGGCTTGCGTTCGGGGAAGGATCAGCAGAAGAGAAGGAAGTCGAAAGCGGTGCGCAAAGAAAGGACGGCGGGGCAAGAAGAGGAAGTCGAAAGCGGTGCGCAAAGAAAGGACGGCGGGGCAAGAAGAGGGGAACCAGGAGGACGTAAACGCGGCCAGCTCGAGCAGCTCACAACCGTTGGCGAGCAGCTCGAGGGTGCAACTCGAGGACTTGGAGGACGGCGAGATCTCTGACTCCGCGTTTTGGGAGGACGAATACGAGCAGGATGGCGCGTGACCTCCGCGCTGCCCTTAGACGCTTGTGTACACTGTCGCGTGGGGGGCTCTGTGACGGGGAAGTATACTAATGGAACACGACGAGCGTACTTGCGTATATAATGGACTTATACATATAATCGTAGTACTATTACGTACACATCATTAACGTAATAGATCATCTTTATCTTTGCTTTACACTACGATGTGCGAAGACTGAAGACCTATCGGGGACCACCCCCACAGCCGCCCTGCCTGCCTGAGCACGCGTATAACTGCTCCACGACACCGGTGCTGCAGGAGGTCCCAGGTGTGGGTCACACACCCCCTGGTCGATGAGTTACAACGGTGGCGGGCACCTGAGTCGGCGGCCCCCGTCCTCAAGCCTCGCGAGTGCTGCGTCCACGGACTGCGCGCTCGCGAGCCCCTCTTCAGCAACATGAAGCCTACGAGACCCGCATCACATTGAGCAGGGCTCTTATATCAATGCAATTGGTAGTCTTTTCGACGTCCCGTATCTCTTAGTCTTTTCTGTGCGTCTGCAAATATATCTGATGTCTTGTCACAAATCTAGAGTCTACTATATTGCCTGTATATCTGGGTGGATAGTTTACTGGCTAATACAGAGTACACAGCTGGCTTTTTATACATTTCAGAGAGAAGTAAAGGAGATAGACGGAATGAATAAGAACAATAAAGGGTGGGAGCCCGAGTAGTGAATGGCCAATGGCATAGAAGACATTCTCAACCATGGGTATTATGACCTGCTACCGGGGCTAGTCCACATGTATTTCTCTAGCACGCCATAAGACGTGCTTAGTTGTCTTGGTTTCCATCTTTCTGACTGAGCAAGTCTGTCATTGCTGACTAGTCAAGCCAGTCTTAGTCAAGTTCTATTCAATTTCTCTATCAGTCCACACTTCACAAGCTCAGTGGAACTCATTTGTAAATATCAAGCAGATTGACAAGATAGCGCGGCGCTATACTGGCAGACCAGTATAGTGACTAGTAAAGTATAGCGCGGCGCTATTCTATAGTGTCGATCCTCATCAATCATATCAGTAAATCCTTGATGCGAGGCCCGCATCTTTCTAACGGCCAGATCTGCCCGAGTAACCACAGTGATGATTAACTCGGTAACAAGTCTTCATCCTCATCTAATCAGTTGGCCTTATACACAAAATGGCGTGGCGCTATATCCCTGCCGGCCCTAATGTGGTTGTACCAATCCTGACTTCGTATATCTTGTTTTAATAGTCATCAGACTATTCAGAGGCCGTTGAGATGGCAAGTCAATAATTCTGAGTAGTTCCCTGATGTTTCACCTCCAGCGCATAAGATAATGGCTTACCACCACCATCTATAGCTCAGTGTAGAATATCATAGTCAGGACGTAACAGCCTTTTGGACTGCCTTGTCAAGTCTACTCAATCCTTCATAGTTGGTTTGTTACACTGACTTTCGGCCTTCAATAGTGTAGCCTACCACCCCAGGGAGGGTTGAAGAAGAGATATGTTGTCCCTAGGAGGACTGAGGGAGGCCAAGGTCGTGCCAGTGGTGTGGCTGAGTCGTACAGCAAACAGGTGATGTCGGGCGAGACGGAATAGATCTGGATGTGAAAATATAATGAAAACAGATAGGATGAAAACTCAGCTCGGTGGTAGGCTCAATTCGGCTCAAGATTGCTCGTGAATACTCAGAAACGGCGAGTGTATTCGGTATGTGGGTGGTGGCGAGAAGGTGGAAGTAGAGAACAAAGAAATGATGCCGTAAGATGTCGACTTATATACTACGCTGAGTCAAAACCAAGTATGTAAGAGTATCCATAGTAGCAAAGCAAAGCCGCAGCTAAAATTGAACCTTGCCCAGCGATCCAGGCACTACGCAAAGATGTATAGGGAGATATTCGCTGCCCCGCTCAGCGCTGAATGTGGGTGACCAGACCACTTCGGAATCGATCCCCGGCGTAGCCCGAGATGCCCGAGCTCCGGTTTGCCTCTTCGCATTGACAGTATGTAGTGAAAAAAAAAATGAAATATCAGCTGTAGATCGTATGAGTGAATGTAAGAGTATGAAGATCCAGTCCAGATATAAAATGTATAACATTGTTCTTGTGGAATTGTATCCGGAATAATGCTGGAATTCTTGGGGCATGTGTCCAATCGGCTCGGGATGGGAAAGCGACGTGCGAGGCATGTCGCACTTCCACAGGGTGTACGCTCATAATCTAATGCCTCACTTCTGCCCACTAATAGGTTCAAAATGAAATAAAAACTGGTGTTTTCATGCATGTTTTGTTACACGCCCTATCAACGTATAGCGTCTGAGGTGCGCATTTTATTTTAAAATATTTTGGCGACTCTGAAAGCCTTTATAGATTGATAACCTGTATGAGTGTAGCGGGATGTATGGTTTCGCCATTTTCAGCAAGGGCCACATCCAGGATCTCACCGAGCCATACATGATGCAGTCGGCAGGGTCGCTGGACTTCTTCCGCGAGGTCTTAAGACTGGACCCTCTGGACGTTATTGCCAAGTTTGAGCAATGGTGCTGCGCTAGGGAAAAAAGTATGGTTATTGAATAGAAGTTATTCCAATCCACTGACACCGTTGCAGGATTCACAGGCGTCGACACTTTGGGATCCATGCGAGCAGAGGTCACCAAGATGATCAAAACAGGCCTGGGTGAGTAAGTACTCGTCTTCGTTTATCACTGGCCTGGCTGATTTGTGTTCCCAGTATTCGCGTCCAGGAGACAGAAATGCGCCATGAACTATGAGTGCTATATCAAGGCTGTCGTACTTGGCTATGGCTGCGAGCTTATCGGTTGGCCAAAGAGCGTCAACTTCGTCTCACCTACCAACATCACCAGTGTGGACGACATGAGAGCTCTTTGAGACGCGCTCAAAGACGGAACTTGCAGGTGGAAGAGCACCAACGAGGAGAGGAAGAAATGGAGGGCGGAGTACGAGAGGCAGGTGGAGGAGGGCGAGATTGTGGAGAAGGGTTGCCAGCGTCGATCAGATGCTGGGGAGAAGCGAGGCCCTAACACGAGGACGAAGGCAAAGCGAGCCACGGCGAAGAAGGGGAAGGGGAAGAGCAAGGTGATGTCGGAGGAGGAGGAGGACAATGGCGAGAATAACGAAGATGACAGCGAGGACAACGACAAAGACGAGGACGAGGATGGGGACAAGGACAAGGACAAGGACAAGGACAAGGACGACGAGGAGGATGAGGTCGTGGTGGAGACTTCCAAGTCCAAGTCCAAGTCGAGCAGCGAGAAGGAGAAGGAGTGTGCAAGAAGGAGAAGGAGAGGAAGGTGAGGGAGGAGAAGGAGAGGAAGGCGAGGGAGGAGAAGGAGAGGAGGCGAGGGAGGAGAAGGAGAGGAAGGCGAGGGAGGAGAAGGAGAGGAAGGCAAGGGAGGAGAAGGAGAGGAAGGCAAGGGAGGAGAAGGAGAGGAAGGCAAGGGAGGAGAAGGAGAGGAAGGCAAGGGAGGAGAAGGAGAGGAAGGCAAGGGAGGAGAAGAAGAGGAAGGCAAGGGAGGAGAGGAAGGTGAAGGAGAAGGCGAAAGAGAAGAGGGTGAAGGCCACGGCAAACAAGTCGTCAGGAGGTGGACGGAAGCAGAAGATGGTGGACGATGATGAGAGCAACACCGAGCACACCGCCAAGAAGTCGAAGGGTGGTGAGGGGGGGACGAGGAAGAAACGGAGACGCGAGGAGGACGATGATGAAGACGAGGAGCCCCTGGCCAAGAAGATCAAGCGACCGAAACCCTGTCCCGCCTATCGTAATGCGCCCCCGGCTTCTGCTCCTTCACCCGAACTTCCACCGGGCCCCCGAGCCGGGCAACAATCAAGTTTCTCAAGCTGAGCCAGCGTAGGGAGAAGGCTCTGGCAGCAACGGCGGCTTTGAAAGCAAAGAATGTGTCGCAGGCAGTGGGGGCTCTGCCTCCGGCAGGATCATCTGATGGTGCTTTGACTTGTGCCTCTTCCACTGCGCCTGATGGAGCCTCAACTTCTGCCTCGAACAAGGTCAAGGGGAGGAGGGGTGGACCACCTGGGGTTCGTTTTGCTAATTGATCATTCGCTCCTGAAGATGTATACCCTAGTAACTAGTGCAAGGAGTAGCTAGTAATTTCTTGGTATTTTCTGTGATTTTTCCATGTTTTTTTACAGTGGCTGCACAATAATTTCCTTTTTTGGCCACAACTAACGGTGGGGAACGACCAAATACCCCAAGTTATTGAAAGTTATTGAAATATGCTTAGAACTGCCCCTACCCTCCCAAACTCCAAAGGTATTGAGAATTATGCAAAAGTTATTCCCATAATTATAGAAGTTAGCCTGAAATCCTGTATTTCCCTATAACTAGTGCAGGGATCGGCCTTCCGTCCCCCAACTAACTACTGGGCTGGGCTGGGATGTATAGGTGCTACATTGTGGCGAGCGCCTGGCAACATGTCTGCAACCTCTTGTTTTTTTTTGCTCTCATATGACATTATGTGTCAATGGTCTAAGAAGCCAAAGGAACACCTTTTGAAACTCCCGCCCACCCTGTGTTTCCACCTCGTGCAGTACATTGTGAAGTTCGTTATACCGAAGCTTCATATTCTTAGGCACCTGAGATGGTGTCAAGAATTCTTTTCGTTACTCTTCACGCTCAGCGCGGCACAGGCCGACATGGAGGGAATTGAAAGAATCTGGTCCTCCAGTGGTCTGATGGAGGCTAGCATGTGGGAGATGGGACCAGGGTCGCGCCAGGACACGCTCGATGACTTTTGGCACTATTGGAATTGGAATAAAGTTGTTGGTATGGGTGAGCACTTTTCTGTCTTTCTTCTCAAGACGTCGTTTGCTCAGGGAGGGACCTGCAGGCCTTATGCTTCGCAAGCGGCTGCTCAAAGCAGTGAAGGAGCTCGAGTGGCAACGAGACGGCCTCGAGGAGTTCTCAGAGGCGCAGGAGGACCAGGTACCGGCTTGGAGGAAAATGGTCAATGACTTTGAATCCGGTGTGTCGCTTGTGAACCCATACCAGCTTCCTAAACCTGGTAGACCTTATTTTTAATCTCTTTGAGCCTTCCCTCAGTTGACGTGCCGTTTTTTTCGAGGTCCGACCCTGCGGGAGATAGAGCTGGAGCTGGCGCGAGAGGAGGAAAAAACGGAGCACGCATCTGCGACTGCACAGGACGTTGCAGATGGGACCATGACTGAGTACCTCATGCTGGGGCTGGAGATCGAAGGGCAGCAGTCAGTTTTTAGCTTTATGGCACCTCCTTCCTGTGCTTATTCTCCCTCAGACGTCAGCTCACTGCCGATCTTTTGGCCAACAAGTCGCCCACCGCAAAAGAACTGACCGACTTTGTCACCCGGCAGACACAAATCTCGCGCCAAATCAAGAAACTGCGCCTTCTGCAGCGCAAATACTCCCCTGGCGCTCTGCAGCACCTCGCAACCGCTCCCAACGTGCTCGAGGTCCCTGAAGCCGAGCGGACACCCCTTCTGCTGCCCTCTGCACTCTCCCATGCAGAACGCTTGCTGCCGCTCTCTGCACCAGGGCTTGCGGTGAGCGAGGCGTGCTTGCGCGATCGGCAGTGTGATGAGAGCCTAGATCTCATCCGCCATGGGTTGAGCGTCAAGAAATGGCTGCAAACATACCGGTCCCGCAATTCGCAGCGGCAGCACCAAAACACGCGCTCGCACACACTTGTCGACAGCCAGCAGCAGAAGGTAGACCTCACCGCTGACACGTACCGGCAGGCCCGAGCGGCCCGACATGCTCTCGAGGATGTTGCAGGAGCCTCGCAATGGCAACAGCTCAACAAGGCAGATGTGCGGATGCTGGAGGACGAGGAGGAGGCGAAAAGGAGGAAGCAATGTGCGATGAGGGGGAAAAGGAAGGAGGCAGCCCAGGAGAATGAGAATGGGGAGGTGCGTGGTGTGCCAGGCATGGGTGAAAAGACCCGTGTCATTTCCTGGATCTGGCTGAGCGTAGGGTACACAGGTGGGGCCATGGGGGAGAACATGTATGAGGGGGTGAGGGTAGAATGGTGCAAGGTGTATGCCCGGGTGAAGAGGTGGCGGGAGGAGGTCCTCCTGCTGCAAGAGGAGATGGTTCGGTGCCTGCACTCACTAGAGTGGCAGGCTACCATGTGGGATGGGAGGGCGATGGAACCCCACTACAGCGGGACACGCACCTACAGCCTGGTGCATCGGGACGGTGCAATGGCATTTGCTGCCAGGCAAGCAGCATTGCAGTGGATGCTCGCGACCCATTTCCACCAGATGTGGTGGAACCTTACTGACCGGATCGAGGGCGAACAGGATGCCGCGTCATCTGAGTCGTCGGGGATCGACGGCCACGATAGTGACAGTGGTGGCGGTGGCAACAGCTCCAGCGGTGAGGAAGAAGATACGGCCAGTGGGAATGAGGATGGCGAAGTGGGTTCGGGCACAGGCCCCCGCACAGCTGAGGAGGAGGGAATGGCTCCCGAAATGAGCCCGGAGGAGAGAGCTTTGAGGAGGGCCGAGATGGACGAGCTCCTTGCCATCCAGTCCACCTCAGTCGGTCAATACGATGATATCTAGGGTGAGCTCTTTGGGCTTGTTTTTTCTTGCTCTTACTCACCACACTATTTATTGCAGCGTCCCGAGGCCTTCTTTGTACCCCCAGCACGCGCTGCGGATTTTCCTGCCATGTTTTTTGGTGTTTCTTTCAAGTGTGGAGCCCGCGGCTGGCATTTTTCCTCCTGCATATGTCCTTCCCATTGCGGTGCTCCCGCAGTTGCTCCTGTTCAGGCCTGCAAGCATCCCCTGTTCGTAGCTGGGCCTTTTTTTTTTTTGCATTTTTGGGCACATTTCGGCAATATCAGATGTTTCGGATGTTTTAAACAAGTGTAATCAGATATATAACATAATCTCCGGCGCTGATATTTGGTCCGAAACGCCATCCAGTGTATGTATACCGGGAATCAGAGGGTATGACAGAAGATAAGAAGATCAAGGACTTTTGGGGCAAGATAATCAGGATTAACTCCCTTTTGGCACAGTGCAAGAGTTAGCCTGGGCTTTTGCAAAGCCCCTGGACACTAATAGGTGGGGACTTTGCAAAGTGCTTACCTGGTCTAGTGCCATCCGGCCCTATTTGTCTGTCATCCAGTCATCCGGCCGAGCTTCCTTGCATCCGGCTGGTTATCCGGGTTTCATCCGACACAGATATTACATAATCACTATTGTTGCCATATGTAGAACCCCCAGTGCACCAAAGGGAAGAATGGCCAGCTCTGCAGATAATCAGAGGGAAAGGAGAGCACAAAGTGGAGGAGATTATATAAACCACAGAAAACATGGGCAGGATTATCAATACCTCGTAAAATGGAAAACTTACCCACTGAACAAACACACATGGGAATCAGCATGGCATCTCGTACCAAGGGCGAAGAAAATCCTTGATAAATATCAGAAGGAGCACAATATTCACATTCGGTTGTTGCCAGTCTTTGCCATGGGACATTGGGACAAATTGATCCATGAGTACAAAACAAAGGAAGAGGATGTCTCTTGGCTGTATTGAAAGAAAATATTATTTGTTTCCGAAACGGGAGGATGTTGATCCTAGATGGGGGGTAATGTCACAATTCAATGCAAATGTTATTACTCCAACGTCTTATCTAAGTGCTCAACCACAAGTCCCCAGGGTTTCATTGAGGATATTGAATGGTGTTGTAGGATGGCGTCCGAAGCTTCCAAAGCGCTATACCCGGCCCGACTTCCTTGTCCTCATGACCCCATTTTCATCAATATCTTCCCCCTATTTCGTCGCTATATACACGCATTTTCATATATATTTTGTATCCCTCCCCCTACCTAAACACAATTTTGATCCCCACCTTTTGTCTGCTTGACCTTTGGCCGCGTGGCTCTTTTGCTCTCACTCTCGTCGTCTGAAAAATGGTGTATTTATGACATCATCATGACATTGTTATATGGACAATATATGTTGTAATGGGACGTTTCACACATGTCGTATGGACAAAGTTCTCGATGGCAATAACAGGACGACACGGCATGATGCCAGTACATGTGAAGCACTTGAGGAGAACAATAATACATGTTGCTACAAGGTGGGTTACACACGATGGACAGATGTCTCACACTGGGGGCAGCCAACAACACATGTGAACACCATATGCGTTACACACATGTGGTTCGCATATGGAAGAAAGGTGACAAAGCCGCCTTTACCAGACTAAGGGCAGCTTTGCAACTTATTTATTAGCCTATCTTAAGACCTGTCAGTGTAGACTGGCCAAGGTTTGAAGTTCTCTATGTCTTAAGTACAAATCTTAAGACCTATTCTTCACTCAGCTCCCACCTGCCTCCAGCACAAGCAGGGTCCCCTCCACCTAAGACTTAAGTTCTTGCCAACTTAAGTCCTGCTCAATGCTTGAGATCACCTGTTACTTAAGTTACAGGGCAACTCAAGTTCTGGGAGCACTTAAGTTCTGGCAGCACTCAAGTTCTGCGAGCACTTCAGCCCTGCACAACTCAAATTCAGTCAATAAGCCACAGATGGAATAAAATTAATAAGTTTGTCAAGGTGGGTGTGCAATTGCCAACAACAAGGTATTCAGACCAGGATGGGAAGAAACTGGAGAGGAGTATGGGTAACCTCTGGGTAATGCAGAAACTGACTGATTGGATACTAGGGAACTCCACTGTGAATGCCACTGCACATTGGGCTGTTGAGACACAAGTGGGGGGTTGGTAGATGGAGATGGAGATGGGTAGGTTGAACCAGCCAGCTCAAGGGTCGTCAAAAGGGTAGGAGCGTAGGTGGCACAGAGATGTTAAGTTAGTGGGAGAAAGAGCATGCAACGTGATGTGACACGGATGCAGCCACACATCAATTTCATTGTCCGCTGACCACAGATCAGTGATCGAAGTGATTGTTCTCTTGCTCCTGACTTACGGCTTCACACACACCACTCACTCTTTCACCCTCACCCACATCCTCCTCCCCCCCTCTCTTCTTGATTACATAGGCCTGTGTGTGTCCAAGGCTGAGAGCCAACATTGTGGTACATTCAATTTTCTTGTTGTTTGTTGCATTGATCTGACTTTGCCACCTTGAGCATTGAGCCCTGTATCTTTTTGTGAATGCCACCTATGTTCAGTGTTGCAGGCTGTTTGGGGAAAGGAGATTTGTGTTGATTCCAGTCTCACTAATGTGGGAACTGAGACATCTCAACATAGTTCAGCAGGACACTTGAGTTCCAGTGGACTTCTAGTCCGTGGCGCGAGACTTAGGTTCTGGGAGACTTAAGTCTCGCCAACTTGAGTCTTGCCCAAATCTCAAGGTATTGGAGTGTGTATGTATATATATCATTTCATTTCACGAACTTGAGTTTCAGATACCTCAAGTTCGCGGATGTCTCAAGTTATTTGATGTCTTACATCAGTTCACGAACAACTCAAGTTATTCCAAGGTCTTAACTGTTTTCAAGATTCTCAAGACTTAAGTTCTAGAATGGATAGGGTACAGGGGAGGCTGTAGGGAGGTAGGATAGGTCTTAAGATTCAGTCTTAAGATCCAGGAAACTTAAGACTTCCGGTGGTCTACACCGGCCACATCTTAAGATAGGCTAGTATTATTTCATAGCTTTGTTGCATGCTTTGTTCTCTGATGCAGGGGAATAAAGCATGCAACAAAGCCCCCCTTTGCTTGTTAAAGGCACCTTTGTGGGCTTTGTTCCAGCTGCGAGCCACATGCGTGTAATGCACTTGGTGTTCACATGCCTCGCTAGTTGCCCCCGGTGTCACACATGTTTAAAAATACTTAACTTGACAATTCTTCTATGATCAGACAGTTCTTCTTAACAGTTTGACAGAACTTCAATCACTATACAGGTTGTTACAATTGTTTGCTATACATAGGATACTATAGCTCACATGGTTCAATAAACAGTATAAGTAATAGTAGTTTTACACTTGTATGTCCTTAGTCTTTTATTCAATTATCTTTTCAAAGCCTCTTACCTGCAACCCTCAGACTATATATGAGTGGACACAGGCTTTGACTGTGACAGGCTCCCATATTCTCCCCCTGCTGCATTGACATTGGCACCCTTTTCAAGAAGGATGCCAACAATCTGTGTGTGGCCTTTAGCAGCAGCAGCCTGCAATGAGCTCCCATATTCTCCCCCTGTTGCATTGACATCGGCACCCTTTTCAAGAAGGATGCCAAAAATCTCTGTGTGGCCTTCAGCAGCAGCAGCCTGCAAAGGGCTCCCATAGTGTCCCCCTGCTGCATTGACATTGGCACCATTTTCAAGAAGGATGCTAACAATCTCTGTGTGGCCTCGAGCAGCAGCAGCTTGCAATGGGCTCCTAAATCTTCCCCCTGCTGCATTCACATCAGCACCCTTTTCAAGAAGGATGCCAACAATCTCTGTGTGGCCTCGAGCAGCAGCAGCCTGCAATGGGCTCCCAAATCTCCCCCCTGCTGCATTGATGTCAGCACCCTTTTCAAGAAGGATGCCGACAATCTCTGTGTGGCCTCGAGCAGCAGCAGCCTGCAATGGGCTCCCATATTCACCCCCTGCTGTATTGACATTGGCACCCTTTACAAGAAGGATGTCGACAATCTCTGTGTGGCCTTCAGCAGCAGCAGCCTGCAATGGGCTCCCATATTCTCCCCCTGTTGCATTGATATCGGCACCCTTTTCAAGAAGGATGCCAAAAATCTCTGTGTGGCCTTGAGCAGCAGCAGCCTGCAATGGGCTCCCATAGTGTCCCCCTGCGGCATTGATGTTGGCACCCTTTTCAAGAAGGATGTCGACAATCTCTGTGTGGCCTTCAGTAGCAGCAGCCTGCAGTGGGCTCCCAAATCTTCCCCCTGCTACATTGATGTTGGCACCCTTTTCAAGAAGGATGCTGACAATATCTGTGTGGCCTTCTGCAGCAGCAGCCTGCAATGAACTCCCAAAGATGTCGACAATCTCTGTGTGACCTCGAGCAGCAGCGATCTGCAATGGGCTCACATATGCTCCCCCTGCTGCATTGACATTGGCACCCTTTTCAAGAAGGATGCTGACAATCTCTGTGTGGCCTTGAGAAGCAGCAGCCTGCAATGGGCTCCTAAATCTTCCCCCTGCTGCATTGACATTGGCGCCCTTTTCAAGAAGGATGCCAACAATCTCTGTGTGGCCTAGAGCAGCAGCAGCCTGCAATGGGCTCCCATATGCTCCCCCTGCTGCATTGACATCAGCACCCTTTTCAAGAAGAATGCTGCCAATCTCTGTGTGGCCTTCAGCAGCAGCAGCCTGCAATGGGCTCCCATATTCTCCCCCTGCTGCATTGACATTGGCACCCTTTTCAAGAAGGATGCCAACAATCTCTGTGTGGCCACCAGCAGCAGCAGTCTGCAATGGGCTCCCATAGTCTCCCCCTGCTGCATTGACATCAGCACCCTTTCCAAGAAGGATGTCAACAATCTTCGTGTGGCCATAGTGTGATGCCACAATGATCTCTGGGTTCTTTGAATGTTGCAGCAAAGGTGCTCCCTCCAGCAGAAAACTTTGTAGTTTCCACGAGGTTTGCGGCTGCTGCAATCCACAGTGCAGAGGGTTGTGATGGCCTATGTTGATAATTCCATGGTGGGGAATTCCATTTCCCATCCCTGATCCATTCACAATTCATTGCTTCTATCCATTGAAAAGCCTGACCAAGAAACCTGAGGAGAATTTCTCTGTATTGAACTTCAGGCTGTCCAGCAGCATGTGCAAGGCAATACTGTGAGTATTCAACCAGAGGGGGTAGATTCCACAAGTCCCAGGATGAATCCGGAAATCCATCAAAAGTAAGGAATGTGTACAAGGTCTCTGTTATCTCTGTTTGTGCACTTGGGAATTCCCGGGCCTGAATGCTGTCCAGATATTCCTGGGTGGTAAAGTGAATGAGTCGCACCACAGAGGATTCTTTGTCCACAATGACAAGCCCAGCACAGACCAAGAGAATAATCTCAATGTCCATAAGATTCTCCTCATTCAGCTGTTTCATGCCTGGTTCAACAGCAAGTGCAACTCGTAATTCTTCAATTGTTAATGGCCGCTTTGCATTTGCAACCCAAGTAATGGTTGAACGAGCTGTCTTTCTGTCTTCCTCACTCTGGGCCTCAATTCGCTGTATTGCAATGTCATAGGTGTCATAAAGACCCTTTGGGAGGGCATTCAGAGCTTCTCGAACTGCCTTGATTGTATTCTTTTTGCTCAGGGAATCAATGTGAAGCTTGGCAAGAAGGAACCTGGTTGGAAGTCATTTCAGTTTCTTTCCAACAGTGATTCATTGCAGCTCACATTCCATCCACAGATTTACTGCTGATTTTTGAATGAATGTCTTCTCGTAGGCTGGGTTTCCCCTGGACATGCTTGGACAGGCGTGGTAACGAGTCAATCTGTGCATTGACAAATTTTTGTATATCTTCTGGCATTGCACCAATCTCTAGAGTTTGAACATTTGGAAGAGTAGGGCCTGCAGGAACATGGGGTCGAGAAGTGACCATCAACTTCACACTGAGACTGAGACCCATCTGTTCTGTGAGGTGTTTGAGTAGGATAAAACGTTGATCCTCGGGATATTCATCAATGGCATCAACGACAATAAAGACCTGTGAAAATTCCTTGAGGCTAGAGGTGAGGATCCCAGCAATTTCCTGTGGTGAAGGCGAAGTGCCCTTCTCAGAGTGCTGCTTGTACAACTCCTTTGCATCAGAGCTGATGTCCTTGTTAATTACAAGCTGTCTCCAGAGAGCTGACAGAAGCTTAGGTGGTGTTTGGCTGTCCACTTCCTTGTGGTTCAGAAAAATGCAAGCTACACCAATATTCCTGTTGTCAGCACTGAGATGATCTACAACCATCGACCTAGGATTGTTATTTTTATTAGCACCCACTCAATGGAAAGAATGAACACACGCAAGGACAGTTTTCCCTGCACCAGCTGTAAATAAATTCAAGCTTGGTTAGGCTGGGGAGCATATGAGTGTGATGAGTTACATACGAATTCCATGACACCAAAGTGTCCTTGTGGAACCAGATTTCCATTCTTCAAAGTGTGGATTCTCCAGTAGCCAGTTACCGGTTCCTGGCTGCCGCATCCGTGAAATTTCTTGCTGCCGTGGAAAGAAATTTATCGGGGAAAGCCAGTTAATGATGATGTCTCGGTCCCGGATATTTATTTCTGCTCCCCCTTGAATATGGACAGTGGCAGTTCCGATCTCCAGAGTGGGGCCAAGTCCATCACCTCCCCGACCACCCTGTCCCTGTCCACTGCCTGGTCCACCAGAGCCTCCTTGGCCTCCTGAGTAAAATAAATCCAGATTTCAGTATCCTAATCAATTTCTCTCGCACCTTTCATGTGGACTGTGTAGGAATCAATGTATTGGTGAGACATAGCTATTCTGAGCAAGAGTGTATCTGAGGGACAGTACTATATCAGCCTGGGTCCAAATTCACATAAGAGACAGAACTGACCAAGGAGGATGTAATACTTGGTGGGAAACACGAAGAATGTATTGGAGCAACGACGAGGTTAAGAAGGGGGATCGGAGAAGCATGCATGGGGCACGCTGTGGTCAGAAGGCTGTGACGGCAGATCCGGGGAAGTGGACTGCCGCATGGTTCGTGTGCAGTACTGAACTTAGATTGATGTGGCGCTTCGGCGATGATGGCCGGCACTTTCGGGCTCCCGAAAGAACTGCTATAGATCGCTTGGAATGCATATTAGTGGGATCTCCAGCACGGTGTCAATGAGTCGGAGGATAGCAGCATGGTGCACAGTGTGAGGGCTTGACAATAATAGGAGTTGCGGTGTTGTTCATGTACGGTACTTATGGATTGACAGTGGCGCTTCGGCATGACAGCAGGCATTCATCTCACACTGACAGCGAAGACTCATAGGCGCCTTTCAAAGCTAGGAAAAAATTCGGGGAATGACCACAATGAACTGGAATACTCGTGTTGGAAACGGAGTCCATTCAGTCAGACGAGACGGCGCCAGCAGCATCCTTTTCAACCGGATCGGCGGCCGTTTGGCCGCTGTACCGGGAATATTCTACTGACAAACCCGGTTTTCAAGTGAAACCCGGTAAGAAACGTGTGTTGTTTGGAAGCCCGGATGCCAGAGGGGTGCTCACCGGGTCTGATAAGAAGCCGCCGTCGGCAAACAAAACGCGATCACCTGACCTTACTCCCATCTGGTATATCTGGCCGTCGAGTGCTCCCAAGGAGATCGGAAGCTTGCGTAGTAGTAAGTCGTCGTCTATCATGTATTCGAGTACTTGATGAAAGGAGTTGTCGCACCGTCGCGACCGAGCCATAGGCGAGGCGAGGACTTGTGGCACAGCATCCGCTTAAAATTCGAAAGTCGGGACCAACTTTGCGCAGAGGAATTCTTGAGCAAAGGGATAAAGGCAGAGAAGTGTTGTATACATGGTTTCCCCAGTCGACAAACATCGCACGATGGACCACAGAAATTACAGAGTGCCAGCTGGTCAACAGATACAGAGCAAGCGAGGTATCCTGGCCTCAGTGTTTCCGACAAGTTCAGATGAAGAAGTTTCGTGTGATTTTGCAGGTCCTACAACTGTCAACAGGGGAGACCACAGGCCGACACCAAAGAATCCGAATGTAAGTCAGAGTTGACTGTACAGAACACAGAGGTAGCTCAACAGTTGAACAGAACAAATCTTTCTTGGTGAAACTTCAAGAAAGTCTGGGCGCATCGGTTGATCCGGGTGATACCTCCATCTCACTCCGACCCGATGATGGCTGGGGTTTCCGAGTACATAGACGCTTAACAAGATTTCTTCGGCAACGGGGCTTCTCATTGAAAGCCGGGTTTCTCATTAGAATATCCCGCTTCGTCTTAATTTCCGTCATTGATCGGATTCTGATCGAATCCTGTCCCTGCGCGCAACAGACCCCCAGTCAATACCTATTATGCCTGAATGCGGTAGAATCGGTCAAGATTCAAAATGACCCCCTACCTCCAGCCCATATATAGAGTAAATCGAGCTCTGGAAAGAGCGAGGTTCTGTACAGATAGGAATTTTTTTGGGACTAAGTAATACCTTGCCGAAGGGACAAAAACTCTATTTGGTACGAGAACGAGCAAATTTTGCCGAATCAAGGAGACTACGCCCAACAGCGCGCCAGAGCGAAAAATGGACGTTTGGGGAGAAAACAATGCAATTTTGTGGCCCAATGTTCCACTAAAAACAGCCAGCCAGCGGCCAATTTCATAGAGTAAAACAGGCCCAAAAACCAACCAAAAACCGTCGTGATCCGCGTCGATCCGGCATCAGCTCTATCAATCAACGCCGGTCACTACTTTTGCCGACCGTTTTTGATAACTCTTGCTTCTTCCGCTCTCCACTGGTCGAAACACCTTTCCTACTTAGGAGTATGTCCTCGAGCTACAGCTTCGCATCCTCGGTGGCCTATGTCAATTCGCCGTCGCCACAACTAGGAAGACCTTATTCTGTGGGATTCCTCCCGAGTTTGAAGGATGGAAGCTCTGCCCGATAGAGCGATAGCGTCGTGCGTTGGTTAGTTGTTTTAATAATGTCAAACCTCACGCTTCAAACTAGCCTGCAGACCCTGCTACATTGACCGCCATACGTGCGTCGCAATTACGCGATGTAAGCCCTGAATTCCCCACTTTCTTCTTTCCTAACGAGTTAGCAATGCAAGAACGCCTCTCTGGTTCATCCTCACCTAGTCTCACCTGTCTACCCCTCCTTTGGCCCCTCGCACGATGGCGTCCGCTTCTCTTGAACCACTGCCGCTGACGCAGCATCCGGCATATCTTCCTCCCATCCCAAACATGCAACGCTTGCTGAGACGTTTAGGCTGGTACAGTCGCGCTCGTCCTTGCCCTCCCCGCGGTCTGCCCCCTTCCACAACGACGCGTTCCTTCGACGCCGATACCGAGATCCTCCTGCTCCAATCCCCAACGTCATCGTGCATTGCATCCTCGGCTTCTTCGCGTACCCAGGCGACCCTCCGCCCATCACTTCGACAGCACTCACCTCCCATCCCCATCCCCATCCCCATTCGCTGTGGGGTGCGGTGCTGCGTACGAGGAGCAGCACGACAGGGGCGGCAGGGGCGGAGGAGGCGTACGAATCGCATCGTGCTTGGCAGGTACCGACACGGGTGCGGGCATGCACCTGCGTCCGCCCGAGTCGGATGGGGTCGGGTGCGGGTGGTGGGTGCGGGAGAGAAAATCCCTTGCGGCACGTGGAACAGGTGGCTCGGGAGCCTCGTACGTTCCTCACTCGGATGGCTTGCTCGACTCCGCTTGAACTAATGGATGTACTACAGGATCCACACGCTGCGGCTCTCCGTTCCTCTGCGACTTCAGCTACAGTACACCGCCCTCCCTCCTCACGCCGCGCTGCATTTTTTCAGTTACTCCGACGTCCTGCCTGGCCTCCCCTTCGTCCTCTGCCCCACCCTCTCATCGGCTGCACCACATTGATCATCGCACTTCCCCTCTCCCGTAGTCGTCCTCTCTTGGCGCCGGGAGCGTCATCCCCGTTGCTCCCATTCCGGCTGCGCGAATATCAATCGATCTCCGCCTCCGGAGTCCCCCGCGCGCGGTCCCTCGACAAGAAGCCCTTCGCATCTGCAGCAGCCGCAGCAGCATCCTTTCCGCGGGGCACAGCACCGAGCGCGGGAGGAGAAGGAGCGGGCAGAGAATCGCTCGCTTCTCGCTTCTCGTGCCCCCATGGCCCGGCCGCACCCGCCTCTTCTTGTGGGCGTACATAGGCGCGGGGCGGATCATCTGCACGCGTCCGGGGCGGGGAGTGGGATTGGCCTGCATCGCGCGCGGAGGTGATGGTGGGAGTGGGAGGCTGCCTCGTCCGGCGCACGGCATGTCGCAGACCGGCGCGCGAGGATGGGTACGGCAGAGAGCGGAGAGCGGAAAGTGTGCCCCATCGGGCCTTCGGAGGCGTGCGCGCGGGGCAGAGACGCCGTGCGGAGGGCACGGCGCGCGCGACATAGACAGACGCGACATAGACAGACGTCTGTGTCTCATCTGAGGGCGGCGTCCCCGTTCGCGTCGTGTCTGTGCTCGAGAGGAAAAGCGAAGACTGCGGGCAGACGAGAAGATAACTCGGAGGGGGTGTATAGCCTGGACGCGGACGGGCAATGACGCGGTCATTACGCATGTACGGGCTGGGCCGCCGGAGGTGGTGGTGGAGGCAGGAGCAGGAGAGGACTATGTGGAAACGCGCACACCTCTACATCTTCGGGGCGCGAGTCCGGCCTTGTCTGTTCCTCGCCCGCACCCTCGCCCGTTGCCCCTCTCGTCCATCTTTCCATGGTCTCGCTGCACGCTACCGGACATGCCCTGCGGCTTCTTTGCATGCAGCTCGAGCGCGCCATGCGCCAAGCGACACGGACCTCGCACGACGCTGGCCAACGCGGAATCGACCGCGCGTATGCGGCGCAGGATGGAGAAGAGGGAAGAGGAGCGGGAGCGGGAACGGGAGCGGGAGAAGACGAGGGAGAGCGGCGCATGTGTCGCTAGATGCGTCTCCACCCGCTCACCGCATCGGCCGCGTCGAGGAGGAGAGGGAGGAAGGGGCGAGATGGTGGATGGAGATGGGGATGGGGGGAGCGCACATGATGTGCGTCGCCCGGCTGCTCCTCACACCCCACCCGTCGCCTGTGCGGGGCGGAAGAAGTGTGTGGAGCCACAGGTGCTCGGGATGGGGAGGCGCCGCGTCCGCGTTAGGAACGAGCTCAAGCACCAGTGTAACTTCCCTGACCTCTCTTCGTCTCCTCATCCTTGCATCCGGACGCAGCTCTGCGCCCTCTTCGCGTCGATTACTCATCGCGGTCGGCGAGAGCATCCCACCATCCACCACCTGCTCCAGCTGCGACTCGTATGGCGCGCGCGCGGCCCCTGCGTCGCCCCGGTGTGGGGGAGAGGATGCAGGGTACGGTCACGGAGACGAGGATGGGGATGGGGATTGGGCTCCGACGTCGGATGCGCGTATGCACTCGATAGGGAGAGAGCCGTACCCTCACGAGCAGTTGCTGCAGACGTTCCTGTGGTCGCTTGCTTGTCCTCATCTTATCGCCTACTTACATTCCTTGTCTGACCCAGATTGAGGCCCTTGCTCTTGTTCCTCCGTTCCTGCACATACCATGTAGCGTTTCAAGTCATATCATACGCATGCGTGTCACATACTTCCTGCATCAGCATTCGAATTCTGACCCGTACTGTCACTGCAAGAAAGATAGATGGGACGGATGGGACGGATTGGACGGATGAGCGCCATTACACCGTATGTGGCTGTGCGGTGATAATGGCATCTCTCTGCTTTTCTTCCCGTATCTCGTCTACGTTCTAGACACCCCCACAATACTTCGCACGCCACGCATAGAACGCTCGTTCCGATGTCTGGCATCTGTTTACCTCCGAAGATTTCAAGATCTTGGAGAGTTTCCCCTTGCTCGGTGTCTTCGTAAGCCATTCTTCGTTGCCTTTTCGCAATCGTCACCGGAATCCATTGAGACCGACAGATTTAAACCCATTTCCAAGATCTGGACCCGAACTAGGTCTGCTGAGTGCGGCGCTTATTCTACACGAAATATCCAAAAAGCAGACTTCCAGCCCCGCCGAATTTGAATCCACATCCGTATTCCGGGCGATCGAGAGCACTGCAGCCATCCATGTTCGAATCTCAGTCTGTTGTGCTCAGCTCGAGCGACGAGTTTTGTGACCGCGAAACACAAGTACGGTACGTTGGGCTATTTCTGTAACTCGCGAGACGCCCTATAGGAGCAGCATGCATTCCGCCCTCGGACGCTAATGAAACAAGATCCCATAAATACTGGTGATTGAATCCCCCGACCAGACAAGCTTCAGCTTTCCGGAGATCATGAACGATCCGTGATCCATAAGAATGTTTCTGCATTTGTGATCCTTGTTCTCCTCGCTGTCGAGGCTCGGAGATCGGATTTCCATCGGACCGGGCTGCAGAGACAACTGTGTACATCGTTATTGTTCCGTGAGCACACGATAATTATGGTTGCCCCAGAACACAAAAAATGACCTCGAGTTTTGCCTGAGAAAGCCATTTTGGGACCTCGAAAAAGGTATTCCATATTCCGGTTAGATTATTCCATATGAGCTATTCCACCGTAGCTGTTTTTTAGTCCATTCTTTACTGAATGAAATATTAACTCGAGGAAACAAACACAGTTGACACACGTCATGGTTAAACATAAACAGACCATTACGGGCTCCGACTATTACCCAACCCTCGATTCGAACGAGCTATCACTGGTTGAAAATTTCAAGTTTTTCGGGGAAAACATAAGTAAGAGACTCGTAAAACTTTCATAAGTTTAGTATTATTCTGGGGAATATTTTGAAACAAGTGAAAAACTTATGAAATTCAAGAGTTTTTCACTTTGGTTTTCGGTGAAAACAAAGGTGAAAAATGACAGAGGTCTTTCACCAATATTTTCACTGAAAAACTTGAAATGTTCAATCAGTGTATGGCACTGTGTCTTAACAAAGATAAAATAACTCTAACAATCCGATGACCACAGACGTTGAATCAGAAAACCAGCTGAGCCACATTGCAATCAATGCAAGTAGACCGGCCACAGGTGCTAGTGCCCAGCTCCATTGAGTTCTGGGCATGCTAAATGTGTTTGGCTGGGAACATTCACTGTGTGTGGAATTCAACCCGGTTTCCTCCATCTCCGATAACTCTGTTTTTGAGGAAGGCATGGTTGAATTTACAACTTTTGGGTCGCCTTCCTCCACTGATGATGGTCAGTGTCAACAACCAATGGGGATGATCAGAAACAGCTCACCGTGTGCAGACAGTGCATCTGAACCAGCCGATAATTGGTATAATGGCACCCCAACATGTCGAGCAATATCCTGGCTTTCAGGATCGAAGCCTTTGCCCGCGTGGAACTGCCGCAGCCCCGCATAGACACTTCGATCCCAAGAAATTTGGTGGGCATGAGCGCTGAAAAACAGTGCAGGGAACCCAAGATGTTTAGCTTCTTCAGGGGAGAGGCGGTCACCTCCGGCTGCGTCAAGGGTCCAGTAGGCAACGCAATGTGAATCCCTGTCTCTAATGCCGAAGCGTCCGGAAGTTGCAGATTGGAGATCTTGCAGTGGGCAGACAAACAAGTAACCAGAAAGTTCGACATGTGGTGTGTCCCGTAGATAGATGAAGTATCCGATGTAGTCGGTGAAAACTAGTGCCGGATGAGAGAAGAACAAGAGCCGGGGAAAACAATTATCGTGTCACTTACCGTAGTCTTCGTAGTGAGACAAATTCTGGAGTTGATTGAAGATGTGATTTGCTTGGGGAAGCCACGGATTTCCGTAAGACATCTGAGTCACGCCATGGCAACGGAAAATCCTCCCCACACATGTTTCTGTGATCTCGCTGGATGTGAATCTGCAAGGAATCAATGTTTGGCCTCTTCAAGCAACTCGTGGCTCACCGTGTCCAGCCATTTTCCATGAGCAACCCAGATGGCACCGAATTATTGTTTAGCCCCCAGCCAGGATCGTGCAAAATGTGGCTGCTGATATGTGCAACTTCAACGATTTCGTCGAAACACCGGTACTGAAATGTGCCGCAATCTTTTCGGGGGAAAATCGTAACTGATCCCACTGCGAAATCGACATCTGCATTGGTCGAGAGAACCTCGCTGTGACCCATATGCCGAAAGGAGATTTTATGGAACTGGTCCAATGTCAGAGTAGAGATGATCGCCAGTTCTTGATCCACCCCTAATGACAATATTGAACCTTGCAGGATTCTATCCGCCGACAGGGTGTACGTTAAGAGCGAGTGAATGTCATCACAGGGTATGAGTTCAATGCAAAGTTGGCCGGTCGACGTGCGTACCCGCATCACAGAGTTGAATATCTTTAAAAAATGAGATGACAAAGATTAATGCAACAAGCAAGGTTACTTGCCATGAAGCTGCAGTGCCCGGTGACATCGTAAATATAATCTTCCGCATCCTGGACCAAGAAAGGGTAAACTCGGGGTACAGAGACGCAGTCGAGGACGTACTTGGATTGACAGCATCGGATGTGGAAACTCCAACAGAATGTGATGAGCTCACTGACTGAGTGGCGTGTGTGGTTGCACCATACTGTACCAGCCCCAAGACGAGCTAGCTTCATCGAGGGTCCCCGAGTGCAATAGCCGTGATCTGCGAAGAAAGGAATCCTGTCACCAGACCACAAGTCGCCCGTCCCGTTCACGATCTTGCTGTTGGTGTCTTTGTGCCACCAGTCGGATGGGAGATTGGGGGCTTCGGGGGATGGTGGGCTGGGCCACAAAATGGAAGCAGGTGCCAGTGCTGGAAGATTTCGAGGGGGATCGAAGTTCCAGGGAAACTTTGTTGGCGTTGGCTCGGGGCTGTATTTCACGAGAGTGAATTCAGGTGTGGATCCCGACAAAATCGGGGCCTACAGAGATAAGATTGAATAAACAGAACGGAAAGCGCTGGATAGATGTGCGTACCTTGCCATTCTCCTTCTCGGCGACGGAGTTACGGCGATGTGGGTCAGGGGTATTGAGTTTTTACAAATGAGAGGCGGGGAATAGTCTTCATTCTCGACCGAAAGTGCAGGTTTTATACGGACAGAACAATCGACAATGCGCTTTGAGAGAGAGATACTCAATTTGGCGATTGATCAAAGCGTGAAGTTCGCTTTGACCGGGTGCAATCACACAAATACAAGTCACACGCACCAAAGAATCGAGTTCAAAAAATGCCACCGTTTTGACACGATGTCCAGGCTGAGTGGAGACTGATCGTTCAAGAAACACGAAAGTGATGGCGAGTTAAAAACGCTTTGGCCAGTCATGCTAGTCACTGTTACTTTGCTAGGCTCTGCTCAAACAATGAAGAACTGAAACAGTTTCCTTATGGGTGTGCGGCAATATTAAGGGAATTAGAGAGGAGCTTAGACTCACACGGAATTCGCCTGTCATGCACTCCGCTTTAATTTTGCTCGGCAGATGAGATGGAGTATACCCTGAGTTCGAATTCTGTATCAGCGAGGAGAGCTCCATTTCCGGGCAGTCTCGGCCTCTCAAGGCTTGTTCCCATGCCGGGTATGTGATTAATTAAGTACAGACACTGGGACGTGAAGACACTGATATCTCACCTTCGCTTCTTCTGCTTTTTCCTCGTCACATTGAATCAGTTGCAAACAAAGACTGTCTCTGCAACGGTCAACAAGTGCGTACGAGGGAAGCAATATTGTCAAATCCCCAGTGAGGCTGCCTCATCGCTAGAGCGAAATCACGAGCGTGCAGGCACTTCATAGGGCGTTTAATCGGAATGTGTCTTGTGTAGCAGGCAGAACCTAGCTCGAGGAGCTCATGTGCCGCCTTCGTGCCGAATGAAAAGTGTTAGAAAGAACCGACAGGCTGACAGCTAGAGAGATGTAGCAATTACTAATCCACAGTGTTCAGAGAGACAGTGGCCCGGCGATTCATCAGATTCATGCCGGAACTACTGTACTATTTCGACCGAGTGTTCATGTAACATGTAACACAGCCCTATTAAGTGAACACTTTAGATACCTGTAACGGTAACACTGGACAAATGAACACTGAATTTTTGAAGCCCCAAACTGGCCCAAAACAACTCTAATACATGCATATTTTTCAAAAAAAAAAAAACGCTACTGAAAATGCCCACTAGTGTTCCTCCCAAAGGGCCCCTGGTAGCGCGAAGTCCCGATTTTCTTCCGCTGGCCACGACCAAGAGGTGCGGACAGTGGAGCTTCGCCTTAGGCATCAGATTTCTCGGCATCCCCTGCGCGAACCAGACCACCATTCTGGCCCACAGCCAAGTCCGCCGCAACCGACGAGGTACCAGAAGCCATAAGACCGGAAACGACGTTGGGAGGGATGTCACAGTCGTCGTAAACGTTGAGCTCGTTGAAGGCATCTTCTTCGACGTCCGAAACCGGAGGTGTCGTTACGGCTCCACGCAGCCAGCTTGCGGATGATTTTAGATTCCGGAATGGGAAGATAGCGCAAACAATGTATGGCATTTTGGTTGACAGGTCGGGTGCTGCCGTCCTGAAATACTGAGCAGGTTTCCTGGTGCTGCTGGGAGAGCTCTCGAGAGGGACGCTGAAATCCACCATTTTTGCAGGACACCATATGCGATGGGAGAAGGTCGAATTGTTGTGGGAGAGTGAATTCTCCCTTTGCCATCTTATGGACTTGCGGCGGCGCGGCGGACATGGCTATGTCTTCACCTGTCCAGTCAGAGATTTTGAAAGCTGTTTCTTGGCTCATTGTCAGTCTTAGAACTCGGTACGATGAGGGATGTATATTTTAAAAAATTTGATATTCATCCCTTATTTTATTCTAGGTGACAAACTGAATGAACGGGCAACTCCAACCAATTTTCTTTTTGATAGCCTTTGAGGTATATGTTATCGGCTACTGGTACAAGTTAACACTGAGTGGAATAAGCGACTAGAGAACAAGCAAAATCTTTTTAAAAATACCCGTACTGTTCCGGGGTCGAAATTTTGGTCGTCACCATCACCTTCTTGCACTCCTTGGAGGTTGTTTTCCGGCGATTGGAAGAAATGAACACTTTAGCCGACCGTAACAGCTCGAGATGCGATCTGAACACTTAGGAAAGTGAACACTTGAGGTAACATGTAACATGGGCCGAACACTCGGTCGAAATAGTACAGTAGAGGAGTTGGAATGCCTCTGGGTGAGACAGTCCATTGAGCAGAGATGCGGGTTAGGAACTTTGAGAAGCGAAAGGTGCGTTGATCTGCCTTTGGCGGCTCTGCCTGGGGAGATGCCAAGACGAAAGAGTCGTGCCGAGTATCGGCATCTGGAACTTCCACGTGTCTTTTGGGCGCCTAATTTCTCAGTGACGCGGAACCATGTCGGACTCGGACTCAGACTCCAACCGTCTATGAAGGCCTCCAGCTGTACATGGCGCGCGTCGACTGTTACCTCATTTCCGACTGCGAGTTGTCCCTCGACACCGACGTTGCGTTACTCCAGGAACTCATGGACGTACAGCAATTATTTCTTCGTCGGCTCCTCGGACTGAACCCGCACTCTATGCTTGCTATCCTTTTCACGGAAACTGGTCAGATGCCCGTGCTCGCCCGAAGATTGATCCTCGCCCTCGGACGGTTACTATACATGCTGCAGGTGGACCACGATCGCGTCATTCACTCCGCCCTCCTCGACTCCATTAATCTGATGAGAGAGGGTAAAGCTGGATGGGCCTCGGATATGAGCATAATGCTCAGACGACTGCCCGTGCCGGTTGTGGTGACGGCCGACGATCTTCTGTGCCCCAAATCGGTCGAAGCGATCCGGAAGAAGGTTATCGCCACTGTCGATTCAGACCTCCAGAAGGACATCGACCGGCTTGTCAAGACACACCTGCTGCGTAACCGGATGGAGGTTGGGGAGAGCAAGACGCTCACCATCATTCCTCGGCGGCTTCGACACTACCTAACAATGGTGGCTGTCCCTGCGCACCGCAGAGCTCTGACCGGCCTGCTTCTCGGGGATCATAATCTCAGCATCGAGCGTCTTCGTTATCCCGCCCGGTATCGGCTCATCGTCCCGCGCCAGCATCGGCTGTGCCGGCTCTGCCTTGCGGGTGTGGAGGATGAGGTGCACGCGCTCTTCGATTGCACCGCAGAGAATCGCCTCATTGAGCTGCGTGCCCAGTTTGTGAACTCTCTGCGGGACCGCGACCCGGCTTTGGTGGACTTGTACGGGGTGATCCCGAATTACGAGTTCCTTCTCAAGCTTGTGTCATCTAGAAAAGCGGTACAGCAATTCGCAAAATATGTGTACCTCACTCTGGGAATCTTCGACGAGACGCCGCGCTATTTCCCCGTCGCTTTCAGGATCCACGGATAGTAACAAGCCCCTCCCCCGTCTACTCAGCTTAGTTCGTGCGATGACTTTATGCTCACTTTCGGGTATACTGGCTCCCTCAGCGTTTAGGCCGTAGATGACTGTAACGTACATTTAGACGCGGTGTACGTAGGTACAGTACCTGCTAGTTCCTGATTGGGACCACGGCAGTAATACATCCTCCTCCTCCTCCTCCTCCGCAGATCCACGTTCTTCTCAATTCATCCCATCTTCCCCATTCAACGACACCGATGCAGATGTGATTCTACGCTCCTCAGACGGCGTCGACTTTCACGTCTATCGTCTGGTTCTCAGCCTGGCTTCATCCGTCTTCAGGTAGTCTCTTTCACTGACTTCCCACTTGCAACCTCGTTCTGAAGCCTTCAGGGACATGTTCGCGTTCCCGACGCCGCAATCTGAGCCCACAATCCCAACAGTACAGGTTTCGGAATCCGCTCTCGTCTTGGATGCGGCTTTGCGCTTCTGGTATCCCGGGGCCGAACCGGCGGCAGTCCAGACATTGGATTTGTTGCGAGATGCCCTCGAGGTACTCGTTATGAAGTACAACATGCGGTTTGTCATTCCCCTCGCGAAACAGCAGCTACGGGAATATATCGGGAGCGACCCCGTCGCCGTATTTTCCATCGCATGCCGCCACGAATGGAAGGACATTGCGCTAGACGCCGCGAAGGGATCGCTGAAACTACCACTTCGTGCTTTCGACGAGGCCCGTCCTGCGCAGCTTGAATACATGACCGCCGGGACATACCACACTCTCCTTCAGTACCACTCCGAATGCGCGAAGGTCGCCACAGCGGCGACGTCTTCTCTCCAATGGGCGACGTACCTGAACATCCCCGGCGCGGACTGTACGAATTGGACGGACCCCGCGGCGTGTCCCCGCACTGGGCATTGGAGTTTTGCACACAGCACGATGGCTCCGCTGACCGCATGGTTCTCCACTTATTTGGACGGCGCTACAGCCGTGCTCTCGCGGTGCCCCACCGCAAGTCTCGACAGCCCCGATCTATTGACCCTGCCGATAGCTAAGATGAGCCCATGTTCATCTTGTCGAGTTGATGGATTTTCGGGGCTGATAAAGTTCTTGGATGTTTTGCGGGCCAAGATTGACAAGGATATCGGTTCGGTGAGTATTATACTTGACCACACGGTCAAAAATTGAAGGCATTATAGATTGAGCTGGAATTGGATTTCTGAAGGTTAGATATTGACGATGGCTGTAGATCAAACTGAAACTGGATTCCTGGATGCATAACCTGGTATGAGGCCGGTGCTTCGCAGGGCGGGACTCGTACTTCCCTTTTTATTTTATTTTATTTTATTTTATTTTTGACGCGCCTCAATATCTAATATCGCATTGAGTATTGAACACCGGTTCGGTTGGTTCACTACTGAAATCAGAGGAGGCATGACAGAATCGCCGCCGCGATCAATGCGCAGTAGGGTGCGAATTAATGGTATGGCAAAGGCTTTGTTATGTTCCTCGTCGTCATCCAATCATGGAGCAGGACGTCATAGTTTTCTCCCATGTCCCCACTTTATCTCCCATGTCTCCACTTTAATCGCCGAAGTCTGCACTATTCTTACATGGCTTCATAATCCTTTGTACCAAACTCTCACGTCGCTTCTCACTCTGCAAACATGCCCGCAATCCAGAGGATCACATTCCCCGTGTCGGACGCCTTCTTGTCCGACCACAATATCTTCAAATCGGCCACGGACATCGTCAACACATCGGCTGGATACATGTCGTACGCCTGACAATTCACAACCCCCTACAGTCTCACTCAAGTCTTTTTATCGCTCTCCCCTCCTTGCAGCTCTTTTTACGGGCTCCAAATCGAAGACAAAAAAACAGGGTACTTCGTCACTGGTACAACTCTGTTCCATCGAATATCTGTCCATCACCGACTTGCTATTCACACATTATAGTATGGCAGTCGTCTGTTCCCTTCAACGCCTTCGCGGAAGGCACCACTTACACCAATTTCATGAACACGCTCCAGCAGGCCGCATCCGGGGACCTGGAGTCTCACTACGTTGACGTCAACACTGTGGATCCATGTATACCGCTGTCGGCGCCTGTGACGGAGTTCGTAATATTCACCATGAAGGAAGGCATTCAGTCAAGCGACACATACGACCTCTTCGAGAGGCTCACGCGGGGACTCGATACTTCCGAGGGCGCGCACCCCCCGTCCTATTGGGGCAGCAGTAGGAACAGGGCGGGGAACCATATCCTAGTGTATGTCGGATGGGATACGGTGGAGGTCAGCATTAGAATTGCCTTTGATCATAGTGTTCCCACTGATGTATCAAATTGCAGGCACATTGGGAAGCTGTGAAAGAGGGAACGGAATTGCACGGCGTAGTGCAGGATCTGCTCAAGCAGGCAGACGTTCATATTGGACACGCGCAGCTCGTGAAAGCAGTTTGAATTCAAAAAATGTATGGTCCTTGATATTGCACGACTCATTACACTTACCGTAGGTACGGACACTTGGATAAATCTGACTCATCGAACCTGTGGATAAATGACTCCAAACGCACTAGACTTCATGCAGCCGCCTACACCAAATTTCCCCGTTTGCAGTCAAAGCTTTGCTGCCACTGTTTTTCTGATCAGGAGGTTCGACTCGTTCTCTGAGTCTTCGAATGACTGTACGATACGTTTAAATCCTTCGACGTGGTTGGCGTGACTGAGAGTGTAGTTTACTACATGCCGCTCGCTAAACCTGGTAACGACGGCCAAGTGCGCGGATCGTGGATCCCTGTGAATTGCCTTTGCGGACAGACGACAGCTTACAGGGTGTGCTCAATGAAATTGATGATGCAGTCCTACTTGGCAACAAGAAAAGCCTTGTCAAGTATCATTTCCGGAATCAAATGGTTACCTGCCCTGCGTAGAGGGAATAGATGCCCACTTGGCACTAAGATGGGTGTTGTTTCCTCCACCTGTCAAAAAGCAGGTAGGAATCGGTGCGAATGCCCAATGCGATGTCATACAAGCGCTCGCCGGCGTTTCGCGCCGGCTCCCACTTTATAAATAAGCGATGCCTGTCAGCAGACCGCAGACGTGTGAGAGCGGTCTACAAATGGAGATACGGCTTCAGACAGACAGAGCGGCTTAATTTTATAAAGAGAGAGTTGCCCGAGAAGTAGAGACACTTACAAACTCGTTAGTCAGTCAGTATTATCTTGTTCGTCAGTGCTGTTGTTGATATTCGTCAGTGCCGTTGATCCTCGTCATTCTGTTGAGATGTTGGCGAGTCGGCGACGATCTTCTCAGTTGACAAGATGTCTGTGATGTCACTCACTGGCCTTGGCATGCATACCGCGTACCCATCTTCACGGTCACGTGGGATTCCAGCAAGATTCCAGGTTGCGTCAAGAGGTCCGTGAATTTGCCCCATTCATTGATAATCAGGGGAAGATACCGATATTATCTGGGAGATGTGTGCGGATTGGATCACTTTGATCCAATATCAAGGTCCCCGTGTGGTAGATAGTCCGATTTAGCACAGTATTAGGGGCCCAGTGATAAAATACGTACAAAAGCGTAGCCTAGGCAACGGAGCTCAAAGAGCCCGACACATACTGCAGCGGCGACCCAGCACAGAAAAATCTTGAGCCCACCTCTCTGCCACAAAATTTTCAGTATGAAGAGGGCAGACATATATACCTACCTGCTTGAATGGGGGGCGTGTAGTGTGTAAAAAGTAATTTATTTCTGTCGGCGGGCTTCTGTTGTGCGCGGGAGATCGGAGTTCAGCCTCGTGCTGGGGGATCGTGGTGGTTCATATTCCAGTGTCTCCTTCCCGCGTCTAGTCGGCCATCTGCGTCAGGACGGGGCTCGACAGGTGATTATCACGGCTCCGACGGCCCACCCTAATCGTTCTTGAAATGTATGTCCCAGTCAAGTTCGAGGGCGAAGAAAGCCACTCGAATTCACGTTTTGTTGACGGTTTGAGTCGGTGCTCGAGGGATTCGGTATGGTATTTAGTTTATGAGCACTGTTAAGTAACAAGATATGATTGGGGGTCAAGATTCAGGTTGGCCGTTCAACCTGCAGAAGTTGGCAAGCTGGATTTGACCGCCTGCGGAATGAAGGGAACGAGCATCGTCAATGGACGCGAAGGAGCACATACCTGTTCCACCGTGCAAAGCCTAGCAAAGTCTGGTCGGGTGGAATATGGATGTTCGATTCGAACCAGCTCAGCTTCCTGAGCTTGCAGGCTGCTGTACTATTCTCGAGATAGGGTGATGAAGTTTGAAATGCAGGTGCGCCTCTGGTATTTGGACATGAGCAGAAAAATGAACCGGAAAACTGCCATCTCTCAACTACGGCCCAGGCCCGAATTGAACGAGCTATCATCCTGCAGATCCAACATTTTCGACCTCAACGGAACGCACGTGTGCACCATGCACTTCTGAGCCTTATTTCACCCAACTCCCCGGTCCCTCTCCCTTTGGCGCTCACGCACAGTGGGCTTGGCAGTAAGTCCCAAAAATTAAAGTGAGTGGGAAAAACCATCCCTGCACCACGGCCCAGGCTCGAAACTGCCATCCCAACCTAGCGGCCCAGCCTCCGAGGGCCCACCCTAATCGTTCTTGAAACATATGTCCCAGTGAAGTTCGGGGGCAAAGAAAGTCACTCGAATTCACGTTTTGTAGACAGTTTGAGTCATATATTATAATCACAGAGGCGCTCAAGCTCGTCCAAGTACGTCCAGCATTCGACCTTGAACTTTCAAATCCAAGCCACTAGCGGGTCCTCGCTCGGGGGATTCGGTATGGTAGTTTATGAGCACTGTTAACACGATGTGATTGGGTCCAAGATTCAGGTTGACTGTTCAACCTACAGAAGTTGGCAAGCAGGATTTGAACGTCCGCGGAATGAAGCGAACGAACGAACGTCAGCAATGGACTCGAAGGAGAACATACCCGTTTAACCGAGCAAAGCGTAGCAAAGTCTGGTCAGTTGGCATGTGGATGTTCGATTCAACCAGCTCAGCTTCCCTGAGCCTGCAAGCTGCTGTACATACTATTCTCGAGGTAGGCTGATGAAGTTTGAAATGCAGGTGCGCTTCTGGTATTTGGACATGAGCAGGAAAATGGGCCGCAAAAATTCCATCTCTAAAATCTCACCCATGGCCCAGGCCCGAATCGAATGGGCTATCATCCTGCAGATCCGGTGTTATCCACTTTACATGGAATGCAAGTGCGCACCAGGCGCTTCTGGACCTTATTTTAGCCTACTCCCCAGTCCCTCTTCTCTGGAGCTCACAGTACAGTGGACGTGGCATTGAGCACCAAAATGATCCTCTCTGGTCTATGGCCCAGGCTTGAGTCGAACGAGCTCCTGCCTGCTAACATGGTTCAGTCCGCACGGAAATGATAAATCACGCAGGTGCATCCCGCGCGCTGCTGGATCGTGTTTTGCCTACTCACAGCCAGGTTATGCTATATATGTGCATTCTACATCCTTCAGAAAGACGTAACATTAAAAACCCTTGCACGCGCACGTGGCCCAGGCCCCAATCGAACGAGCAAACACCCTTCATATCTTATCATTGTCCCTCTACTGGATGCAGGTGCGCACCGCACGCTAATATGGAGAACATCTGTATCAACTCTGAGGCAGGAACCTTGGAGAGATTATGCCGGTGGTAGATTCTGCAATATTCTGGTCATATCCTCACCCTCATCAAATAAAGGCACACATCATACACATCTGGGCCTTGTTCATTGGATAGCTACTTCTGACATTTTAGTGCATTCAGTTGTGTTTTTTGCAGATGATGGAATCAATTTTGATCGCTGGTTGCAATTCCATCATTTGCATCCCCCCGCCGTTCCCTTGTTCTAGGAAATTGGAAAATATTCCTGGTGCTGCTCAGAGTCGTCCCAAAGCTCTCCCTCCGCCGGCGAAACCCAAAACGGACAATGGATGGATAAACCAACTGTCTGGCGCTGACCATCACGTTTCGCTGATGCTGGCTTCCAGGCAACGAAAAAGCGACAACGCAGACTGCAAAAAGGAATGGACGAATCCGGAATTGAACCGGACACCTCTCGCACGCTTACGTAAGCGTTTACGCGATGCTAAGCGAGCGTGATAACCAACTACACCATACGCCCGGATGGAAGGTGCCACTCTGTCACAGTCCCGATGGCCTATGCGTGGACCTTTGTATCCAACCTCAACCCTTTGTGCTCGAATCCCTGCCAGTTGGTGACAGAGGAGATGCCAGATATGTTTGCCATTATATTACCCCCAGGTTGGAGGGAGTCTTCAACTTAACCACCACACAGTTCTTTCCAATATTCAATTCGGCACAACAAGACCAAGGTTGGATTGAGTCAAGACAGAACAAAATTTAATTCGGAATTCAGAGGCTTGTCCTTCAATAAACAGCTAGTGCTGAACACTTAGTGGCTATACAGCCTTTGACTGTGAAAATTGGTGTTGGTTAGCATTGCTGTTGTTTTTATCTTTGGTTACCATGACTTGGCTCACGAGCAAAAAGGACACCAGGAGTGTCTTCATCACTCCTCTTCCTCACTCCTGGGAAACAATAGGCAAGGTGTTGGCATTTTAGGTATACCAGGCTCGGAGGTGCAGGGCTGCGCACTGCTCCTGAATTAAAAACAATTGGTCCAGACTCATGCAGAAGACACCTGTTAGATTTGAGGCCGAGCCTTATTTTGTTTGGCCTTTTCTTTGGTGTTATCGAAATACAGTGCTCCAAAGGGCCCCAGGGTGAACTGGCAGTGGTGGAGGCAAAGGCTGTGGTGCCAACCACCTGATCAAGAAAAAAAGAAAGAAAAAAAAGAATCATGTTCAATATACTGCAGATTCACTTCCCAAATGAGATTGAGACGGAAAACCTCTTTTCCCGCTCAACCGGTGACGTTGGCCTCTCTGTCTCCTAGAAATTTGATCACTGCACTGTGCTCCTACACCGCTTCAACATGTGTGTCTAACTTCTGCAAATACCTGCACTGTATGGCTTCAAAGCAACAAATTCACATCAAATCTTATTGGAGAAGTGCACAATGAAAGGGGAAAAAAGTAATTAGATTTTTGAATGATGGACAGGCAATAAATATAGTGAAGAAGGGATGGCAGGCACAACATTTCAAGGCTTTCGTTATTCCAGCTCGGGCCATTCACAGTTGAATAAAGCACCACTTCTGTTCCTTCTGTCCATGGCTTGGGGTGAGCTTCACCCGCAGACATGTTATTATATAGTAAAGGTGAGAGCAAGGAGGTTGAGCTTATGATGCCAAATTTGGCAGTCCAGTCTTCGTCACTATTGGCCTCCTTGACCTTGGAGGAATGTGTCAGCTACCATATAGCAGACACCTGGAACGCACAATAAACTTGTCCAAGCCTGCCTGCTGAACAGCTGAAGGTCTTTGCAGGTGTGGCCCAGCTACAAAAGAGCAGCCCCTGTATCTCTGGTCAGTTGGGAAGGTTTGCAGCTCATCATACAGAAGAAATCAGAGATTGTCCAACATAGATAGACTCCTCCAGAAGCTCGCAAAGTTTCCCATACCATTGTCGCCCCGCCTGTTTTAACCCGTAGAGCGCCTTGCGTAAGAGGCACACTTTGTGCTCGAGCCCTGGTTTCTTGAAAACCCAACAAGGGAATGGTCAGCCGCTTTGCGGCCTCCCATCCACTTATCTATAAGTTTTAAAATTTAACAAAATCATAGGCTGCACTTGGTTGGATTGAATTGAGTTGAGTCTCCCTTTCACTTCGGTGCTAGTAGTGGAAATAAATTTTCAGACTTGGCTACAAATAACACAGAGGTATAACCTCTGATTCCCTTTGTCTACCTCTGAGTCTTTAAACTATTTCTGAGGATATACAAAACCCGACACAGCGACACAACTGTCAAAAATCAGTAAATCCGACACATCAAGGAAAAACCCGCACGCAGATCAACAAATCCAACACATTTCGCCGCAAGCGACACAGTCTTCAGGAAATCCGACACAATTCCAGGAAGCCCAACACACCGCTCGGCTATCGTGGCTTGGCAGTGAATGCCGTCACTATGATTGATCTGCTATCCAGTTTCCTTCCCCCACATTCTCGCCACCGCGACGCCACGCAATGGCGGAACTCGAAGCGCTTTTGATGCGCCTCCCCGAAACGGCTCCTCTGTTTCTGATCACATATTCACTTTCATTCAAGCTAAAGTCGCCACGGGCCGGCCCAACCAGTCGAAGCAGATGACTGCGGGCGAGATGGAGCTAGATGGTGTTGAAATGATTTCGCTGGAAGGTATGTAGCGCTCATTGATATTTTCTCGTTGTATTCATTTTCACAAAAGTACCAGCCGAGCCAGACATCCAACCTGATGCGCTGGAGCAGGGGAGCGAGTGAGCCATCTCAATCTGAATTGAGGAACCTTGATGTCGGACGGCGAGGCAATATCCATGGGTGACTCGGACGTTGTTGCCCCCCCAGTTGTCTCTGGTGAGGATTCCATTAACTCAGGCACAACAACGGTCTAAAATCGTTGTTAGTTCCCGCATCAGCACCTTCTCCCGTCCCTCCTCCTCACTCCAAACCACCGAAGCCACCGCTTTCCACTCGTCGATCTTCACGAAAGCGGGGGGCATTTAAAACGCATGAGGATGTTCCCGTGCAAAAAACCAAGAAGACAGAAGCCGCTGTTGCACCCGAGCCATCAGACTCCCAAAAAAAACAGTGAGTAGCACGCTCTTACCACCTCTCGATCTAACAACACCCCTTAGTACAAAGCGCAAGTCTAAGGCATGGAGCGTCAGACACACAGATGACCAAATTTACACGTCGTTCGAATTTCTTGCTCAGTTTTGGGCGGAGTATCGAGCATTGTACGGGGATACCGAGCCCACGTAGTTGTATCTTTCGCTGTTCTTGACATCCTTATGTTCACATATGACATTATGACTTGTAAAAATGGAAATAAGGAAACTCACCCAGTCCGAGCATCGAGCCCGTCATTGTGCCGGTTCCTCATATATATTGTTGAGCCAGGCAGTCTGTGGGGATAGGAAGCATACAGGAAGAACACATTTGAGGCGAGGGATGCGGGAGTAAAGTGAATGAAGGGACTTGCCTCGTATCAGTTGAGCACAGGTTCAACATCTGGAGTTAAAGTGGTCCCAATTGACATGAGGAGTGCGAGGGTGAACTGGGTTGATACGTAAGTCAGTTATAATGAACCAAGAAGATAGTTTGGACTGAAACTGACCGTAAATTACAAGTCAAGTCTAAGTGTGAGGTGGATGATCCGAGTTGAAATTTGAACGAAACAAAAATAAGGTGACTGCCAAAAGATATGCAGATGAGAAGGCAAAGATAATATCGAAACAGATGAGTACCAAAGATATGCAGATGAGAAGGCAAGAAGAATAAAGTCCAGGATCCGAGTTGAGCTAGTTGAACATATGGATAACCCGCAGCGAAGTAGTTTCAAGCTGGTATTGAAAGACTTGAATAAAGAGCTGACCTGATGTAGCTCTCAAAGCATCCATTACACTCTCTCAATAATGTCAGGGCGGAGGTTGCTCCAACCAACCACGCTCGGCCAACTCGGAGATGATCGCATCAGCGATCAACTATTCCATCAGTTCGACTTGAAGAGCGTACGAAGGAACGACTCCGGAGTGGAAAGCTTGGCATGTGTCGGAATTGATGAGAATTGGGTGAATGTGTTGTATTTCTTGAGCTGTGTCGGAATTGCTGAAGATCTGCCGCCGTGTCGCTGTGTCGGGTTTTAGGGAGCCTCCTATTTCAGTCTGCTAAGGTTTCTGCCCTCAAGGTTTTCAAACACCATCTTCAGAAACTTGAAGTTCTGCCGAGTGTCTCACTGCGGCCGCCTTTGTTCCAATGTGGTGAGAGCCATCTGTTGATATTAGTGCCAGGGCAGTGTCTGTCAAAGTTAGTTAGAAGGGTGACGTCAAGTGCCAAGAATGCTGAACGATGATTGCCTGTGGGCCTGCGAAAAAGATAGGCAACAATCAAGGGCAGAGAGCAGTCGTGATGTATGGCATCAGCGGAGATTCACTGGAGTTTAAAAAGCTTCAGATGGATGGACAGGGTTAATTTTATAAGAGGGAGATGCGAACTGCTTTCCAGTTTCCGGCGAAAAGTGTGGTGCATCTGGCCAAATGCAACACGCGGCATGTTCGAGATTAGCTTGAGGTGAGATGCAGCAATGTTATCACGATCCTGTTCAGTCAAAGTCTGGTTCCCTGAAAATCAGATCACTAGTGTTAACTCAATGTTATCAACGAGCCGGGATTTTACGCACTGCAATCCCATAAACCCGCTTCCTCATCTGCACTCAACATCTCCTCGTGACTAATCAGGTCTTCTTGGTCTTCTTGCTCGCCAAATTCCTTCCATTCGTCCATTTCCAGCAGTTTATCGAGATCAAGACCTCTCTCATAACCGTCAGACTCAGAATCACTTTCCCAATCTGAAACAGATGGGTGGTCTTCAGGGTCAATGACCATGGCCAGATAAAATTTGAATAGTGGTGCAGAAGAGGGTATATGGTGACCCAACCGGTCGTACACTGGCAGGTGGGGACCGCAGTGTCGAGGAAAGCACTGCAAAACTTGGTCCGTTTTAAACACACACAAAGCCCGGTACTGCCACACATTTTGACAGGCTCGCGGATCAATATAGCATTTCAGGTGTTTTTGAGTAAGGTACTGGGACAGAATGTTTCTTTGCAGAGTGTTGTTATAGGCATTACTCTCCCGGAACTTGGTTGAAGGATCCAGGACCTAGTGCCTTGGATGGCACTACGACGAAATACCTCCAGCGGTAGCTAGTACTTCCGAGGGTACTTAGCCGAAGTCCTTCATAAAGCACTACAAAATATGGGCCTCATCCTAAGTGCCTTTTTTCGTTTCAGTACCCATATACTTAGTTGAAGTACCTTTACTTCCCGCAGTGAACATCACTTGGTGACTCAACTTCAATTCAACATCTATCTGCGCTGCTCATGCGCCATTCCGTGCCGGTATCTGCGCCGGTTCTTCATTAATCCACGCATACTTTTTTCCATCTTCGCCATTACTCTTGCTCTTTCTCTTTCTCGATCCCACTCTTTTCCGGTCCAACTTTTCCACAGTTCAATCCAACATGTCATCGCACCGCTCATGATCTATGTTGCACTGGTGGTAGGCCAACTGTCTGTCTTGATCTACTTATCTCTCTGCCTTCTTCGGCGGCCAGTGTGCACTTCAAGCCATGTCATTCCACTGATCCCTCTGACTCTGGCTTTTATCAGTCTCTTCCACCTCTCTTCTGTCCTCAGAGGCTTCTGACTAGGTTCGAAATTTATACGAGTATAATAGGGTATCATATTATCCTTTCCACAAAAGGATTTATGCAAAAAAAACTCCTCCGAAGCCCTCAAAATTGCAATGTTTGTAACCGTATTTCACAGCGGGGAGATTCACGCCGAGTGTTCCATCTTTTGCACGAAATCTAACTGGCCGGAAGTCCGGAACGCGCTCGTAGCTTCATGAGGGTCCTCCCAAACACTTATAGAGAAAGTGCAAAGGAAGCAACTGATCGCAAGGTAGATATCGTTAGGCGCTCGCCGAACGGATCGGGGCTCAAGAACTCCACAAAAATCATTATAATTCAACACTGGGACTACACCCAAGTCGGGCAGGACATACGCTCTCAGGCGAGGCATTCAAAGGCGACCGTCTAAACAATCCCGCTCGGTCGTCAGTTCTTTCTCTACATCCCCAAACGAGCACATACCAGGTCGTTGAACTCGAGGTTCACGAAGTTTGGGACGTTGCCGTTCAACTAAACATATCTTTAGTGGCCAATGCCGGGGCCGGTGGCTAGAGTTGGAACTTACCGTGATTGATTTACCCGGCGCCCGCCCACACTCAGTTTCACTGTGTAAATAAGTGATCAGCACAACGTGGCTCATGTCCTAGACCTTGTGGGTTTGACATACTTCCACAAGGTGCACCGGACGCCATTGGCGATCTGGACGCTGGAGACCGACGAGACGAACGGTGGGCTGAGCGGGATGCACCCGGTAGGCACGGTGCCAGAGTACGTAAACTCTATGTCGGTGAGCAAGGAACTCCAGCGTACCCGGCAACAGCGCACCTTGGCCAAGATAGTTGACTGACAGCAATTTGAGTGCCTGGAGAAAACAAGTCAAGGATGGACGTACTGTCCGTGAAGAAGGTGATCAGAGCAGAGTCACGCTCCTGAACCTGGATAGTGGGTGTTCAAATCAAATGTATACCGGGAGAACCTGAGCATACAGCAGCGGCTGCAGCAGAGGTTGCAGCAGCGACGACGGCGCAGAAGAGAGCAGCAAAGCGAGCCATGAAGACAATGTAGAACAGAACAGGTGAGCTCAGGAGAAACCTAATCTCCAGGCAGCAGGGCTGAAGATTTTATAGTCAGGCCTCGGGCTCCTTATGGACTAGGTTCATAAACCCAGTGGCAACCTGAAACAACCACAGCGGTCGGCGTAATGGTGAGCTAGTGCGGTGGTGCTTACCCTGGGTAGCCTGGGGGTGATTCAAATCGTCCCGCTCCCGCACTGGCCCGTTGATCGCCGTAGCGACTTGGCTCCGATTCAGAACTGTACAGTTAACTCGCCGGTTTCGCCGTTTGACAAGGGAAAATCAGTTAATCATATCTATGAACTAATCCTACCTCAAAACATCATTTTTCTCTGCCTTCCTTGAACCCTTGCTCAGCAAGCTCCGGCCAAATTCGAAATAGCCCGTGTTACGGGTCAAGCGGGCTGCAATTGGAATTCGATTGGCCGGTATGCGCGTACTACGGTGGATTGCGTGATGTCCGCAGGAAAGTTAGCTGGCCGCACGGAACTGGAGCAGGGGTGGCGATGCCAAGCGTAAGGCGTCAGCGAAACTTGAAACTCTTTCCGATATGCATTTGGAGGGGCGTGGTACACTAGTACTGAGGCTGTGGTCGGGGACCTAGTTCACCTGCTGTATGTTTTGCAAACGAGTCGGCAAGGAGTTAAGAAATTTACTTGACCGATAGCCTGCGGCGGACAATGAGGTGAATTTCATCTGCGTGTCGCCCTAGTGGATTCACGAACAGAATGGAGTAGGGAATCAGAGGCCACGTTCACGGGCATAGGTAAGGTACACACCGGATTGTATCCCGGAAGATACGCGCGACATCGCGCACAAACTGAACCGAGAGGAGGAAGAATTACTGTATCATCCTATGGGAGCTTTAGCTGCTGGTCAAAAAATGCGAAGACGGCAGACATGAGGAGGCCTACGTTGCGATGTGACTTCCATAAAGCGGCTAAGGAAATCAGCTGTGGTACTCATCAAGGAAAAAAGTCTCCTCTCACTCTGATCTTGATGATTTCTGACTACGCACTTTTCCAAGTCGTCCCTCATTCACCGTTTAGTAAACCCGACTGACTCCATACATACATACTGTCTCGCTCAACTGTCCCTGTACCGCTCGGAACTTTTTTCCTTGACAAGGACCACTGCTTCGGGTTGAGCATCTCGCACAGTCCAAGCGCCGCGCATGTTCGAGTTAATTCGGACCTCGACAAGTTTGGAACGTCTGGCTCATGGAATGCGCCTTCGCGGCGGGCATAGAAGGTAATTTTGCAGCGGACACGGGATAACTTGGCACCGTTCAAACTAGCCAGTTTCTTCCCGGTAATGAGCGGTGACCATGTCAAGACCTCAAAAATCTTGGGCGTTACTCGGTGCCGCGCGCTAGTTCTTCATACACTGTTCTGACCAACCCAAAACACAAGCGTGGCGGTCTCACCACAATTGCTCCCTATCATAAACCTTCCTGAGCGCCCTCGCACCGAAAACTCTCGGTTCGACCGCTCGATATTTCCGACCCTTGCTCGGGATCGTACACCGTAAGTATTGCCGTCGACGATCAACTTGGACATACGGGAGGTTTCAATGCCGGGTTCGACTCGTACCGACTGATCGGTTCATCTTGAGATATCTATGCTAGAATGGAAAGAGCTCCAATTCTTTAACGCATGCATTCTCCTCCGCGTCTTGGCACACCTTAGTGCAGCAGTGCGATCTATCAGGGCCTTCTAACTAGCGGTGAGCCGTGATGTATGAAAACCGCTAGCTTAGAGGGCATCCTGATACATCACTGCAGCGTCTCCTCAAGCTACGATTACCCAATTGTCTCAGGCATCCGTCCCTGCGCTGCACGACGACGGCGAACATCCGCATTTGGTCAACAGCAATCAAATATGCTCAACGCTGCGATCAAATGCGATCAAAATTTTTGTCGTCGTCGGCGATGATGGTCACAAAATTACATGAAAATTTGCCGAAAATTTCCAGTACATAGAGAATATATGAAGCATACATACTGTGTCTCTGTCCCCGTCGCCGTCTCCCTCCGAATCCGCGCCCCGGAACACCAACACGCGTGTTGCGCCCAGCATCTACTCCTCCGGCACACCATGCGCATGCGCCGCACAGCACACCACGCGCGGCGCAGTGCCCCTGCGTGCGCCGACGAGCGTATGCAGCGCTGCGCCTGGGGTCCACCGCGCCCACGTCCGCCCCCGCTCCAAGCGCAAATGGTCTGGGGCTCCCGCACACACACACACTGTCTCCGGGGCCTGCAGCGCCGCACCCGTCGCAGTGGGGTCCACCGCGCCCGCTCCCCGCTCCAATCGTAAACGGCCCGGGACTCCCGTGCACACACACATGGTCCCCGTCGCCTCGATCGCGAGCGCCGCAGGGTTTGCGCCGACGAGCTCGAGGCGCGAAGATGTGCACAAGGAGCGGCGCGGTGGCCGCGGGTGCGACGCGTCCTCGTGCGCGAGGGTGTGCACGCACGGCAGCGCTGCCTCGTGCACGCACACCAAGCGTGGCGCGACGCCGCCACGCGCGCCGACGAGCGCTTGCAGCGCCGCGCCCGTCGGAGCGTGGTCCACCGCCCCCGCCCCCGCTCCAAGCGCAAACCCCCCGGGGCTCCCGCGCACACACCGTCTCTGTCGCCTCGATCGCGAGCGCTGCAGGGTCCGCGCTGACGAGCTCCAGGCGCGCGACGGGTGCAAAGACACGTGCGAGGAGCGGCGCGGCGTCAGCGGGCGCGGCGTCAGCGGGCGCGGTGGCCACAGGGGGCAACGCGTCCTCAAGCGCGAGGGTGTGCACACGCGGCGCGACAAGGGTGTCGAGGTCCGCGGGCGTGAGACGCGGGAGCCCGGGGCAGGGGCGTGGGCGCGGGCTCGGGGGGGTCGGGGAGCCCGGGGCCGGAGCCCTTCAGGACGAGGCGGGCGAGGGACGAGGTGGCGCTGAGCAGGCGCACGAGCTGTGGGATGGACAGTTGCGCCGCGCGGGGGTGGAATGGGAGTGCACCAGGGGCGTGGGCCGCGTAGGCGTCGCACTGCATGAGGCGAAGGCTCTCCAGGTGCGGCGCACCGTGTGTGCGCAGATAGCCCTCGAGCGGGCAGAGGGCGGCGTGCATCGGCGACGACGTCCGTGAGAATCGACAGCGAGCGCCAATAGAAAGCCCAGAGATGACTGCCCACGCACCTTTGTCCACCAAGGCGTGCGTGCCTTGCCGATACTACTCAAGTACTGTCGATATCGGCATTGCATTGTTATTGCCGACATTTCCCGGGTTGACAGCCTCGTCTAAGCCAGAATGTCGTGGGGACCAGCTTTAGGACATTCTCCCAGTCAGACTTTGAGCATCCCCGCAGTTTGTACGAGAACTGGTGAGCTGCGAGCCATCAATCTTGACGCGAGCAGAAAGTACCAGTAGCGGGGTTTTGGGTGAACAGAAAGTGCTGTAAAAGTAAGAGTAGGGTCTTGAACATTTTGAGACGAAGTCTTTTAGCAGGAGGTGCGATGGAATGGCAAAACTAGGGAGTTCGGACGAAGATGGTGGTGGTGGAAAGCCGAAAGTGTCACGTTTGTCACGTCGGGTAACGCCTCCGAAGGCGCGGACCAACCTCCGAAATGGGCGCTTAACGGGCGCTTAAGATGCGTTTATGGTGAATATAATGCAGGTAACCTCGTATCTATTGTCAATTTAACCTTGCATTCATACTAGATGTACAATAGAAGCATTTTGCATGACTCTGGACAATTCCATTGAATACTGCTAGTTGGAAACTGAAACCAGGATCATTTCGCGAACTGATGTCTGTTTCAACCACCCCATCCTCTAATATCGCGATTTAGTCTTCCCTGGCGACATCTAAGGACGTGTAAATCATGAGCTGGACGTCGGGGGGTGTGAATATGGGTGTACGAAAGAAAGAGAACCGAAGTTGGTGTCGGTCAAGAAGTCATGGTTGAGAGCCAGGTAGATAGCCATACTAAACGAAGAATAAAATCTCCCAATAATATCAGTTCGCGACCGATATGTTATACCTCTTCAACGGTGTGATTTAAATTCAAAAAAAAAAAAATCAGATTCGATAGTTGAAATGTATTGTACTTGTATCTGAAAGGAGTTGAAGCACCTACAACAGCCAGTCGAAGTGTAAAAATAAGACGTCAATCAGTTCGCGAGAGAAATCATCTCGCGAACTGATATCAGTTCGCGAAATAATCTTGAGACACTTGCCTTCACCCTCACAGCGGTCCGTTCATGCACTTAACGGCATCTCATTCTTCAAAAACACCTCAGGCATCGAAGCAAAAAATCATTATGAGATAACAAGTATAAATTAAAACAGACGAGGCTAGATAAACTACACAAAGTCATGCCCGCAGGCCTGCAGGAGACAAAATGAGCCCGGTACGGCGGGTCAGCATGCACCGAGTCGGCCGAACAGCCGAGGCGTCGGGTGCATGTAGGCAGTACCCCCAGGATCCGACTGGGACACAGAAGCGGGCCCGGCACGGCGCGTGAAGGGACGCAAAGTGACGCAAAGTGTGGTGGGGGCAGGTCGGCCGGCGCTAGGCCAGCGCAACGGCGGCGGGCGGCGGACATGTTCGTACGTGCAGCACCATGAGACAAGGCGCACATGGGTACGCAATGCAAGGCGGGGATCGTGCGCCAGGTCCGCACACCAGCGCGGGCGGTGAGTACGCAATGCGCGGAGGGGGCGGGCCAGCGTGCGCTGTGTCTGCGCGGCAAGCGGCGAGCGCATGCGTGGCGTGGGGAGGTCATCTCGAGGAACATCCCCGAGCCCTGAGATAGCAAAGTGTAAGCAGCGCGAGCCAGGGGAGTGTGCGCTGTGTCCGCACCACAGCGGCTGGTGGCGAGCGCGTGTGCAGCGTGTGGAGGGCATCACAAAGAATGTCTACGAGCCCTGGAATATGCCTCGTGCGCGGAATAAGCGGGGCAAGCCGGGGTAGCGAGCCGCCGGGGTAGGGGAGCAGTGGAAGCTATGGCGGTGCTGAGGGCGGGAACCACATGCATTTCGCATGGTGCAGGAGGGTTTTCCATAGCGCGGGATGCGCTCTGAGCCCCGGAGTAATGTTTGGCGCGGTCGCGGCAGGTGAGCAGCCAGTAGTGGGCGGCGTGCGACAATGGCGGCGCTGAATGCTCGTACGCAGGAAGAAACATAGTAGCTTGTCGCTCACTATATCTGAATTCCAGGGACTAAGGAGCCGGGATGGGGTACATTTCTACAGCACAGGCGAGCTTCAGAAATGTTGTGCTGACATTTTACAAAATCTGCAGGTGCAGGTAGGGCATGATCGGCAGGGTCTGCCGACCCCGCCTCGACTGATGTATGTCTGCCGACATCATCACGGCAGACTCTGTCGCGACGCCTCGGCTCAGCGCGCCTCATGGCGGTGCAGCTCGGCAAGCTGAGCCGAGGAAGGGCCTGAATGCAGTGAACCTCGTTGATAGTTTTTGAGTCTGAACCATGCATGCCCTGTGCTGTGTTCTGGCGGTTCCGTTCAATGCTTTCTCTGTTTCACTCGCAACAAAAGGAATGACACCCAAGGTCTGCGTGCATGCTATTTTTTTCAAAACCATTACATCCCTAAATTAAGAATCTAGGAGCGTCCGAATCATCGAACCCAGTTCATGCCGCCATCCCTCAGTTGCAATTTGCGACGACGGCTTCGCCGTCCTTGATGGTGGTGGCCAGCTTGGTCTGTGCATCCGAGACGGCGGCGGCGACGGTGGGACTGTGGACGGATTAATATTAGCGACAAGGTCTGTATGGTCCCAGATGTAGGTACGAACTCAGTGATTCCAGTCAGGGCAGTCTGAGCAGCAGTCAGACCTGTCCCAACCTGGGTGCGAGCATCAGCAGGGGGTGCTCCGCCACTGACGAGCGAAGAAGCAATGGCTTTGATGCCGTCGCTGGCGCTGGAGAGACCAGCCTGGGCTGCGCTCACGGCAGTTGCGGTGTCAGGGTCCCTGATCAAAGAAAGTAAGAGTTAGTTCAATCGCCGAGGACGCGCAAATTAAAGTGGACGCACGTCGTGTCGATCTTCCCGACGGCCCTTGTGGTCGCAGCAAGAGAGGAAACAATCTGCAAGCGGTTAACGTTGCACTGGATGCTTCCCAGACTACTGGCAGTGGCAGCACGCTGGCCGAGGGGCGCTAAAGCACAAAATATATCAATATTTTTTATTATCGGTTGAACATGATATGCTCACCAGCAACAGCGACAGACGCGGCGAAGAGAGCGAACAACACGGAGAAACGAGCCATTGGAAGATGGTGAAGTGAAAAACTTTCAAAGGAGGAAGTGAGGAAAGTTTGTTGAAGAAAGACAAGACACCAGGTCAACACAGACGAAGGGGACTGAGAATCGACATATTGTGGCCCGCCTTTATATATATCGCGATCGGTCACGATATCCCACATTTCCATGGGGATCAAATGAACAGCGAAGCGGAAGTACAATTTTGTGTGGGCTTGGAAACATGGCATATCAGGGTGGGTGCAAAGATAGCAGGCCAATCAGAGAACTCTACATGAGGCGGAAACTAGGTACCCTAAAATTACACGCGGCAAAGATCAGCGCACCCACGGAAAACGGCGGTGTTACTAAACGAATCTCGTCTACATCTGTAATGTTTGTCTCAAACTTCACCTCGTTTGCACCTCAGATGCGTTGCACATATAGACGGCATTCGTCACCGCGGTTCGGATGCGTTCGTTTTTGCCCTCAATGTTATTGAAATCAGCAACACAGAAATAGAGAAATGATAGAACCCTGGATCGAATATGTGCAACTCTATAACGCGTTGTCATGCGTGACCACGCGCCCAGACAGTTTCCACGCATGGAAGTGAGTAGAAGTGTGTCCTCAGGGAGTTGAAAATTCGTTTGGCCGTTCGTGGAATGTCGAATGTTACTCAATGTCGGCTTTTTCAGAGCCACCAGCGGTTGTTCCCACTTGTTCCCACTTGTTTCTACGTGTTTTCAACGCGTTTTCAACACTGGAAATATTCTACGCACCCAAGTTGAACTGTGTCAAAATTCCGACGCGTTGAGGAATTTGTGGAACACGACATGCAAACGCGTGCCGACGAGTTAAAACGGGTGACCATGCGTTTGCACGCACTTCAACCCATGACCACTCATTTCCACTGGGCTTTTGTCCAGTAAAAGCCCGGTATAATAGACTCTCTCTGTGTGCTGTAGCCCGTGCCAAGGGAACCGACGCCATCAACGCGGGAGCTGTCATTTGCGATGCCCCTTGGAAACCGTTCCCTACTGTACTATTACAGCCGTAGGTTCAGGTCACAGGTCACCGACCCTGAAGAACTGAACCGATTTAATTTTGGTCACAGGTCACCACAGGGTCTGAACCAAGCGACACTTGGTCCTGTGCGCCGCGAAAAACCAGATTTTCTTCTTCGGCACTCAGTAAGTGAAGTTGGTAAGATATTCTGTCCCATTTTGTGCTTGTACTCACGTTTGTGACTTCCAGAAGTCGGAGATCCAGTCTGTCGGCTTGTTGCAAGCAAGTGAACCAAATCAAGTTTGAACCTTAAAAAAATAGGTCACACGTCCCAAGCCTGTCTGAACCATCAGAAAGTTGAACCTAAGGGGTCACAGGTCACATAGGTTGAACCTACTACTGTAATAGTAGAGTGTTGTTCATTCGGTTAGCATACTCCATATTAATTCATTAGGTGACAGAGGGATCCACGAGATGGGATGTCGTTGAACTCAGTTTGGGTGGATCACGATCCGAGGGCTGTACATAATGAAGACTCGGATGCGATTAACCAGCGGTAAAATCAGCAGAAAATTGGATCCGCACCCTTCAGCGATGAGGATGAAGTCCGCGGATGAGCGGTTGAATTCTGTATTCCCGAAACTTGAATTGGCAGTGCTTCCCGGGATTCGAGAAGGTGTCGAAGCTGCGATAGGGATCTGATCGGCCAGCCAAAATAGAATATGCCTTGTATACCAATGCTCGGCTACAGAAGTGGCTCAGAACTTGCGAAATCTCTACAGATATTACTCGCGATGAAGAGTTGAATTTAAGCTGAGTTAGGTGGGAACCAGTCGCCGAGGATGTTGGAAGAAGGACAAGTAGCTGCTTGCTGCTGAGATCGTGAACAGGGTCATTGAGACGCCACAAGATCAACTTGTTGACAACGCATATTGCTAAGGTCCGACGTCGTAATTTCTTTGGGGAAGTTAGTTCCTGTTCTTGACAAACCGTGCACGGCGATACTAGGCACAAGCCAAGTGTGTGGAGGTGCAACTCAAACAAAGCAGACCGTTTAGTAAACCGGACTTACTCCATACATACATTACTGTCTCGCTCAACTGTCCCTGTACCGCTCGGCACTTTTTTCCTTGATGAGTACCACAGCTGATTTCCTTAGCCGCTTTATGGAAGTCACATCGCAACGTAGGCCTCCTCATGTCTGCCGTCTTCGCATTTTTTGACCAGCAGCTAAAGCTCCCATAGGATGATACAGTAATTCTTCCTCCTCTCGGTTCAGTTTGTGCGCGATGTCGCGCGTATCTTCCGGGATACAATCCGGTGTGTACCTTACCTATGCCCGTGAACGTGGCCTCTGATTCCCTACTCCATTCTGTTCGTGAATCCACTAGGGCGACACGCAGATGAAATTCACCTCATTGTCCGCCGCAGGCTATCGGTCAAGTAAATTTCTTAACTCCTTGCCGACTCGTTTGCAAAACATACAGCAGGTGAACTAGGTCCCCGACCACAGCCTCAGTACTAGTGTACCACGCCCCTCCAAATGCATATCGGAAAGAGTTTCAAGTTTCGCTGACGCCTTACGCTTGGCATCGCCACCCCTGCTCCAGTTCCGTGCGGCCAGCTAACTTTCCTGCGGACATCACGCAATCCACCGTAGTACGCGCATACCGGCCAATCGAATTCCAATTGCAGCCCGCTTGACCCGTAACACGGGCTATTTCGAATTTGGCCGGAGCTTGCTGAGCAAGGGTTCAAGGAAGGCAGAGAAAAATGATGTTTTGAGGTAGGATTAGTTCATAGATATGATTAACTGATTTTCCCTTGTCAAACGGCGAAACCGGCGAGTTAACTGTACAGTTCTGAATCGGAGCCAAGTCGCTACGGCGATCAACGGGCCAGTGCGGGAGCGGGACGATTTGAATCACCCCCAGGCTACCCAGGGTAAGCACCACCGCACTAGCTCACCATTACGCCGACCGCTGTGGTTGTTTCAGGTTGCCACTGGGTTTATGAACCTAGTCCATAAGGAGCCCGAGGCCTGACTATAAAATCTTCAGCCCTGCTGCCTGGAGATTAGGTTTCTCCTGAGCTCACCTGTTCTGTTCTACATTGTCTTCATGGCTCGCTTTGCTGCTCTCTTCTGCGCCGTCGTCGCTGCTGCAACCTCTGCTGCAGCCGCTGCTGTATGCTCAGGTTCTCCCGGTATACATTTGATTTGAACACCCACTATCCAGGTTCAGGAGCGTGACTCTGCTCTGATCACCTTCTTCACGGACAGTACGTCCATCCTTGACTTGTTTTCTCCAGGCACTCAAATTGCTGTCAGTCAACTATCTTGGCCAAGGTGCGCTGTTGCCGGGTACGCTGGAGTTCCTTGCTCACCGACATAGAGTTTACGTACTCTGGCACCGTGCCTACCGGGTGCATCCCGCTCAGCCCACCGTTCGTCTCGTCGGTCTCCAGCGTCCAGATCGCCAATGGCGTCCGGTGCACCTTGTGGAAGTATGTCAAACCCACAAGGTCTAGGACATGAGCCACGTTGTGCTGATCACTTATTTACACAGTGAAACTGAGTGTGGGCGGGCGCCGGGTAAATCAATCACGGTAAGTTCCAACTCTAGCCACCGGCCCCGGCATTGGCCACTAAAGATATGTTTAGTTGAACGGCAACGTCCCAAACTTCGTGAACCTCGAGTTCAACGACCTGGTATGTGCTCGTTTGGGGATGTAGAGAAAGAACTGACGACCGAGCGGGATTGTTTAGACGGTCGCCTTTGAATGCCTCGCCTGAGAGCGTATGTCCTGCCCGACTTGGGTGTAGTCCCAGTGTTGAATTATAATGATTTTTGTGGAGTTCTTGAGCCCCGATCCGTTCGGCGAGCGCCTAACGATATCTACCTTGCGATCAGTTGCTTCCTTTGCACTTTCTCTATAAGTGTTTGGGAGGACCCTCATGAAGCTACGAGCGCGTTCCGGACTTCCGGCCAGTTAGATTTCGTGCAAAAGATGGAACACTCGGCGTGAATCTCCCCGCTGTGAAATACGGTTACAAACATTGCAATTTTGAGGGCTTCGGAGGAGTTTTTTTTGCATAAATCCTTTTGTGGAAAGGATAATATGATACCCTATTATACTCGTATAAATTTCGAACCTAGTCAGAAGCCTCTGAGGACAGAAGAGAGGTGGAAGAGACTGATAAAAGCCAGAGTCAGAGGGATCAGTGGAATGACATGGCTTGAAGTGCACACTGGCCGCCGAAGAAGGCAGAGAGATAAGTAGATCAAGACAGACAGTTGGCCTACCACCAGTGCAACATAGATCATGAGCGGTGCGATGACATGTTGGATTGAACTGTGGAAAAGTTGGACCGGAAAAGAGTGGGATCGAGAAAGAGAAAGAGCAAGAGTAATGGCGAAGATGGAAAAAAGTATGCGTGGATTAATGAAGAACCGGCGCAGATACCGGCACGGAATGGCGCATGAGCAGCGCAGATAGATGTTGAATTGAAGTTGAGTCACCAAGTGATGTTCACTGCGGGAAGTAAAGGTACTTCAACTAAGTATATGGGTACTGAAACGAAAAAAGGCACTTAGGATGAGGCCCATATTTTGTAGTGCTTTATGAAGGACTTCGGCTAAGTACCCTCGGAAGTACTAGCTACCGCTGGAGGTATTTCGTCGTAGTGCCATCCAAGGCACTAGGTCCTGGATCCTTCAACCAAGTTCCGGGAGAGTAATGCCTATAACAACACTCTGCAAAGAAACATTCTGTCCCAGTACCTTACTCAAAAACACCTGAAATGCTATATTGATCCGCGAGCCTGTCAAAATGTGTGGCAGTACCGGGCTTTGTGTGTGTTTAAAACGGACCAAGTTTTGCAGTGCTTTCCTCGACACTGCGGTCCCCACCTGCCAGTGTACGACCGGTTGGGTCACCATATACCCTCTTCTGCACCACTATTCAAATTTTATCTGGCCATGGTCATTGACCCTGAAGACCACCCATCTGTTTCAGATTGGGAAAGTGATTCTGAGTCTGACGGTTATGAGAGAGGTCTTGATCTCGATAAACTGCTGGAAATGGACGAATGGAAGGAATTTGGCGAGCAAGAAGACCAAGAAGACCTGATTAGTCACGAGGAGATGTTGAGTGCAGATGAGGAAGCGGGTTTATGGGATTGCAGTGCGTAAAATCCCGGCTCGTTGATAACATTGAGTTAACACTAGTGATCTGATTTTCAGGGAACCAGACTTTGACTGAACAGGATCGTGATAACATTGCTGCATCTCACCTCAAGCTAATCTCGAACATGCCGCGTGTTGCATTTGGCCAGATGCACCACACTTTTCGCCGGAAACTGGAAAGCAGTTCGCATCTCCCTCTTATAAAATTAACCCTGTCCATCCATCTGAAGCTTTTTAAACTCCAGTGAATCTCCGCTGATGCCATACATCACGACTGCTCTCTGCCCTTGATTGTTGCCTATCTTTTTCGCAGGCCCACAGGCAATCATCGTTCAGCATTCTTGGCACTTGACGTCACCCTTCTAACTAACTTTGACAGACACTGCCCTGGCACTAATATCAACAGATGGCTCTCACCACATTGGAACAAAGGCGGCCGCAGTGAGACACTCGGCAGAACTTCAAGTTTCTGAAGATGGTGTTTGAAAACCTTGAGGGCAGAAACCTTAGCAGACTGAAATAGGAGGCTCCCTAAAACCCGACACAGCGACACGGCGGCAGATCTTCAGCAATTCCGACACAGCTCAAGAAATACAACACATTCACCCAATTCTCATCAATTCCGACACATGCCAAGCTTTCCACTCCGGAGTCGTTCCTTCGTACGCTCTTCAAGTCGAACTGATGGAATAGTTGATCGCTGATGCGATCATCTCCGAGTTGGCCGAGCGTGGTTGGTTGGAGCAACCTCCGCCCTGACATTATTGAGAGAGTGTAATGGATGCTTTGAGAGCTACATCAGGTCAGCTCTTTATTCAAGTCTTTCAATACCAGCTTGAAACTACTTCGCTGCGGGTTATCCATATGTTCAACTAGCTCAACTCGGATCCTGGACTTTATTCTTCTTGCCTTCTCATCTGCATATCTTTGGTACTCATCTGTTTCGATATTATCTTTGCCTTCTCATCTGCATATCTTTTGGCAGTCACCTTATTTTTGTTTCGTTCAAATTTCAACTCGGATCATCCACCTCACACTTAGACTTGACTTGTAATTTACGGTCAGTTTCAGTCCAAACTATCTTCTTGGTTCATTATAACTGACTTACGTATCAACCCAGTTCACCCTCGCACTCCTCATGTCAATTGGGACCACTTTAACTCCAGATGTTGAACCTGTGCTCAACTGATACGAGGCAAGTCCCTTCATTTCACTTTACTCCCGCATCCCTCGCCTCAAATGTGTTCTTCCTGTATGCTTCCTATCCCCACAGACTGCCTGGCTCAACAATATATATGAGGAACCGGCACAATGACGGGCTCGATGCTCGGACTGGGTGAGTTTCCTTATTTCCATTTTTACAAGTCATAATGTCATATGTGAACATAAGGATGTCAAGAACAGCGAAAGATACAACTACGTGGGCTCGGTATCCCCGTACAATGCTCGATACTCCGCCCAAAACTGAGCAAGAAATTCGAACGACGTGTAAATTTGGTCATCTGTGTGTCTGACGCTCCATGCCTTAGACTTGCGCTTTGTACTAAGGGGTGTTGTTAGATCGAGAGGTGGTAAGAGCGTGCTACTCACTGTTTTTTTTGGGAGTCTGATGGCTCGGGTGCAACAGCGGCTTCTGTCTTCTTGGTTTTTTGCACGGGAACATCCTCATGCGTTTTAAATGCCCCCCACTTTCGTGAAGATCGACGAGTGGAAAGCGGTGGCTTCGGTGGTTTGGAGTGAGGAGGAGGGACGGGAGAAGGTGCTGATGCGGGAACTAACAACGATTTTAGACCGTTGTTGTGCCTGAGTTAATGGAATCCTCACCAGAGACAACTGGGGGGGCAACAACGTCCGAGTCACCCATGGATATTGCCTCGCCGTCCGACATCAAGGTTCCTCAATTCAGATTGAGATGGCTCACTCGCTCCCCTGCTCCAGCGCATCAGGTTGGATGTCTGGCTCGGCTGGTACTTTTGTGAAAATGAATACAACGAGAAAATATCAATGAGCGCTACATACCTTCCAGCGAAATCATTTCAACACCATCTAGCTCCATCTCGCCCGCAGTCATCTGCTTCGACTGGTTGGGGCCGGCCCGTGGCGACTTTAGCTTGAATGAAAGTGAATATGTGATCAGAAACAGAGGAGCCGTTTCGGGGAGGCGCATCAAAAGCGCTTCGAGTTCCGCCATTGCGTGGCGTCGCGGTGGCGAGAATGTGGGGGAAGGAAACTGGATAGCAGATCAATCATAGTGACGGCATTCACTGCCAAGCCACGATAGCCGAGCGGTGTGTTGGGCTTCCTGGAATTGTGTCGGATTTCCTGAAGACTGTGTCGCTTGCAGGCGAAATGTGTTGGATTTGTTGATCTGCGTGCGGGTTTTCCTTGATGTGTCGGATTTACTGATTTTTGACAGTTGTGTCGCTGTGTCGGGTTTTGTATATCCTCATGAAATAGTTTAAAGACTCAGAGGTAGACAAAGGGAATCAGAGGTTATACCTCTGTGTTATTTGTAGCCAAGTCTGAAAATTTATTTCCACTACTAGCACCGAAGTGAAAGGGAGACTCAACTCAATTCAATCCAACCAAGTGCAGCCTATGATTTTGTTAAATTTTAAACTTATAGATAAGTGGATGGGAGGCCGCAAAGCGGCTGACCATTCCCTTGTTGGGTTTTCAAGAAACCAGGGCTCGAGCACAAAGTGTGCCTCTTACGCAAGGCGCTCTACGGGTTAAAACAGGCGGGGCGACAATGGTATGGGAAACTTTGCGAGCTTCTGGAGGAGTCTATCTATGTTGGACAATCTCTGATTTCTTCTGTATGATGAGCTGCAAACCTTCCCAACTGACCAGAGATACAGGGGCTGCTCTTTTGTAGCTGGGCCACACCTGCAAAGACCTTCACTGTTCAGCAGGCAGGCTTGGACAAGTTTATTGTGCGTTCCAGGTGTCTGCTATATGGTAGCTGACACATTCCTCCAAGGTCAAGGAGGCCAATAGTGACGAAGACTGGACTGCCAAATTTGGCATCATAAGCTCAACCTCCTTGCTCTCACCTTTACTATATAATAACATGTCTGCGGGTGAAGCTCACCCCAAGCCATGGACAGAAGGAACAGAAGTGGTGCTTTATTCAACTGTGAATGGCCCGAGCTGGAATAACGAAAGCCTTGAAATGTTGTGCCTGCCATCCCTTCTTCACTATATTTATTGCCTGTCCATCATTCAAAAATCTAATTACTTTTTTCCCCTTTCATTGTGCACTTCTCCAATAAGATTTGATGTGAATTTGTTGCTTTGAAGCCATACAGTGCAGGTATTTGCAGAAGTTAGACACACATGTTGAAGCGGTGTAGGAGCACAGTGCAGTGATCAAATTTCTAGGAGACAGAGAGGCCAACGTCACCGGTTGAGCGGGAAAAGAGGTTTTCCGTCTCAATCTCATTTGGGAAGTGAATCTGCAGTATATTGAACATGATTCTTTTTTTTCTTTCTTTTTTTCTTGATCAGGTGGTTGGCACCACAGCCTTTGCCTCCACCACTGCCAGTTCACCATGGGGCCCTTTGGAGCACTGTATTTCGATAACACCAAAGAAAAGGCCAAACAAAATAAGGCTCGGCCTCAAATCTAACAGGTGTCTTCTGCATGAGTCTGGACCAATTGTTTTTAATTCAGGAGCAGTGCGCAGCCCTGCACCTCCGAGCTGGTATACCTAAAATGCCAACACCTTGCCTATTGTTTCCCAGGAGTGAGGAAGAGGAGTGATGAAGACACTCCTGGTGTCCTTTTTGCTCGTGAGCCAAGTCATGGTAACCAAAGATAAAAACAACAGCAATGCTAACCAACACCAATTTTCACAGTCAAAGGCTGTATAGCCACTAAGTGTTCAGCACTAGCTGTTTATTGAAGGACAAGCCTCTGAATTCCGAATTAAATTTTGTTCTGTCTTGACTCAATCCAACCTTGGTCTTGTTGTGCCGAATTGAATATTGGAAAGAACTGTGTGGTGGTTAAGTTGAAGACTCCCTCCAACCTGGGGGTAATATAATGGCAAACATATCTGGCATCTCCTCTGTCACCAACTGGCAGGGATTCGAGCACAAAGGGTTGAGGTTGGATACAAAGGTCCACGCATAGGCCATCGGGACTGTGACAGAGTGGCACCTTCCATCCGGGCGTATGGTGTAGTTGGTTATCACGCTCGCTTAGCATCGCGTAAACGCTTACGTAAGCGTGCGAGAGGTGTCCGGTTCAATTCCGGATTCGTCCATTCCTTTTTGCAGTCTGCGTTGTCGCTTTTTCGTTGCCTGGAAGCCAGCATCAGCGAAACGTGATGGTCAGCGCCAGACAGTTGGTTTATCCATCCATTGTCCGTTTTGGGTTTCGCCGGCGGAGGGAGAGCTTTGGGACGACTCTGAGCAGCACCAGGAATATTTTCCAATTTCCTAGAACAAGGGAACGGCGGGGGGATGCAAATGATGGAATTGCAACCAGCGATCAAAATTGATTCCATCATCTGCAAAAAACACAACTGAATGCACTAAAATGTCAGAAGTAGCTATCCAATGAACAAGGCCCAGATGTGTATGATGTGTGCCTTTATTTGATGAGGGTGAGGATATGACCAGAATATTGCAGAATCTACCACCGGCATAATCTCTCCAAGGTTCCTGCCTCAGAGTTGATACAGATGTTCTCCATATTAGCGTGCGGTGCGCACCTGCATCCAGTAGAGGGACAATGATAAGATATGAAGGGTGTTTGCTTGTTCGATTGGGGCCTGGGCCACGTGCGCGCGCAAGGGTTTTTAATGTTACGTCTTTCTGAAGGATGTAGAATGCACATATATAGCATAACCTGGCTGTGAGTAGGCAAAACACGGTCCAGCAGCGCACGGGATGCACCTGCGTGATTTATCATTTCCGTGCGGACTGAACCATGTTAGCAGGCAGGAGCTCGTTCGACTCAAGCCTGGGCCATAGACCAGAGAGGATCATTTTGGTGCTCAATGCCACGTCCACTGTACTGTGAGCTCCAGAGAAGAGGGACTGGGGAGTAGGCTAAAATAAGGTCCAGAAGCGCCTGGTGCGCACTTGCATTCCGTGTAAAGTGGATAACACCGGATCTGCAGGATGATAGCCCGTTGGATTCGGGCCCGGGCCATGGGTGAGATTTTAGAGATGGAATTTTTGCGGCCCATTTTCCTGCTCATGTCCAAATACCAGAAGCACACCTGCATTTCAAACTTCATCAGCCTACCTCGAGAATAGTATGTACAGCAGCTTGCAGGCTCAGGGAAGCTGAGCTGGTTGAATCGAACATCCACATGCCAACTGACCAGACTTTGCTACGCTTTGCTCGGTTGAACGGGTATGTTCTCCTTCGAGTCCATTGCTGACGTTCGTTCGTTCGCTTCATTCCGCGGACGTTCAAATCCAGCTTGCCAACTTCTGTAGGTTGAACGGCCAACCTGAATCTTGAACCTATCTGTTACTTAACAGTGCTCATAAACTGCCATACCGAATCCCTCGAGCGAGGACTGACTAGCGACTTGGATTCGAAAGTCGAAGGTCGAATGCTGGACGTACTTGCACGAGCTTGAGCGCCTCTATGATTATAGCTATATAATCCGCCGACTCAAACTGTCTACACATTCAAGTGACTTCTTTGCCCTCTAACTTCACTGGGACGTATGTTTCAAGAACGATTGGGGTGGGCCCTCGGAGCCGCTAGGTTGGGATGGCAGTCGTAATCGAGGGCTGACTAGACGTGCGAAGGAGCTCGAGCCGCCACACTTGGATACGAACCACCACGCAGCATGAGGTTGAACTTCGATCTCGCGCGCAAAAACACGCCGACAGAAATAAATTACTTTTTACACACTACACACCCCCATTCAAGCAGGTAGGTATATATATGTACGACAGCAAAGCACGAAAACAACCAACCCCCCCAGCCTTCCCTCGCGCTCCTTCTACCCCCCGAAGTCCCTTCTCTCCATCGCACCCCATGTGCGTCAAAGTCAAAGTCGAACCCACCGTCGAAGGACTGGACTTAGAACCCTCTCCGCACCCCAAACGCAAACCCCGTCCCGCCCGCCGCAGGCGTCGACGCCGGCGTCGCCCCAAACGAAAACCCCCCGCCCCCGCCCCCTCCCGCCGCCGGCGGCGCAGCCTGCGCCGCCCCCCCAAACGAAAACCCGCCCCCGCCCCCTACCGGCGCCGTGGGCTGCGCCGCTCCCCCAAACGAAAACCCGCCCCCTCCCTGCAGCGGCGTGGGTAGCGGAGGCTGCGCAGCGCCGCCGAAGGAGAACGCCGGGGGGGCAGGTTGGGCGGGCGGCGGCGCGCCGAATATCGATATCGACGGGGCCGGCGCGGCCTGTACCCCGAACACCGGCTGCGCCACGGGTGGGGCGCCGAACGCGGGCTGCGGTGCGCCGCCGAACAGCGCTTGAGGTTGGGCGGAAGGCGGTGGGGCGCCGAATATCGAGGTTGGCTGCGCGGGCGGCGGGGCACCGAACGGGTTCGGTGGTTGGGAGACGGAACTTGAGGGGGAGAGTGCGGGCGGCGGCGCGGTGACGCCTGCGAATATTTGGGCGGAGGTGAGCTCCGCGCCGGTGCGGAGGAAGGAGAGGCGGAGTTCCTGGTTGTGGAATGGTTGAGAAACGATGCGTCGATGATGGAGACGTAAATTTGATTTGAATTGGTGGCCCCGGCGTACAAGTCGAGGTGGCGGGCAGGCGGCGGAACGAACGGGAACACCCATGCAGATGGATGCAAAGCGGCAAGTGGTAACGTCGGTCGAGTCAAGTAACGGGTCGGGACGGGACCAGGGAAGGTAAGTTATATGCAGACCAATGGAGTCCAAGTGATTCCAGAAGACAGATAAAAACAGGTAGAGAGATAGTGAAGAGATTATTAGTTCCGGCTCGTTTATCAAGGCGCGCAGATAAACGCACCTCAACGCTATGTCCCGCAAACTCTGGCCTTGTCGTAATCGTCATGAACGTGTCGCCCCCATCTTGCGTGGGTGCCCCCAGTGTCCCTGGTGCTGCAGCGGAGACGGATGAGGTGGAGGCGGCAGAAGTGGAAGCGATAGGCTGCGCGGCGGCGTTGAAGGCAGGCGTGCCAGGCGGCGGGGCGCGCATGCCGCGGAGGTAGGCGTGGTAGCGCAATTCCTGTGCGGGTTGCGTCGTCAGCACAAAGTGAGCAAAAGGAAGGGTTAGACACCACGCACCTCGTGGCTCCAATGCGAATACTCCGGGCTTGCCGCAACACTCGTGAAGAGCTCCCGCTCGGTCCCCGTCCCGACGCCTACGGGCGTCCCGACCGCGACCGGGGCCGCGAATGTCTGCGGCAGGGGCAGGCGCGCGGGGTCGGTTATTGGGGGTACAGCGCTCGTGCTCGCTGCGCCGCCATTCCCCAGTCCACCGAGTCCAAGCCCAGGTCCAGCGGGGCCGAATATCGCGGGCGTAGACGTCGACGTCGAGGGTCCTGCACTGCCGGGGAAGGGCGCGGGGGCGAAGAGAGGCGGGAGGCCCTGCGCGGCGCGGGCGGCGGGGTCGGTGGGATATGCGGGCGAGGGCGGGGGCGGGCGGCCGGTGGCGCGGTAGGCGTTGAGGTAGTCAGTCATACGGACTTCCTGGATACACAAATTCCAAAGTGAATTCAATTCCGAATGAGATGCAAGCAAATGGTCGGGTCCAAGTCAGCGGAATGAATCGGCAAAAACAAGGCGCTGGAGGGGACGGACCTCGAAGGACTGCGACTGCGGGCCCACCACGAGGGACGAGGAGAGAGACATCGATGTCTCGGCGGGCGGCGCCGCAGCCGTACTGCTCCCAAACAAAGACGACATCGACGGCGGTTCCAGGAGGCTGTGGACACCACGTGACGGGTTCGTGCGGTGCCGCTGGCCCGGCATTTGCCGGGTGTCGGCTTGCAGCGTCAAAAGAAGAGAAATTATTGTCGGAATACCCACGGCCTACGCTCGATTCGAACAAGCTCGCTGCTGACACCAAAGTCAATGCAGGTGCGGCGCATATCATCAGCCTCTGGGCCTTATTATGCATCATTCTTAACTCATTCATACCAGAAAGTACGTCTCTCCAGGAGTTTTGCTTTCGACTCAATCAAGGCTCCAGTCAGGCGGTGATAGACAATTACTTCAAGTTGGCGAGTACATATTTTTTCCAAAACAAAACCTGAGCTGTGGTCTAGAGCAAACGAGCCAATGTACTGCAGCTACTTACATTAAACATCTTTACCGAGAACGCAGGTGCCCGCCATGCTCCGGGGCTTACTATTCAGGTTACCCTTTCACGGAGTCTTCCATCAGCTAGGTGTAGCTATATATGAGCGCGTTCCCGCGATTCGGCGAAAAAATGGTACCTTACTTGTATATGGCCCAGACCCGAATCGAACGAGCTACCATCCTGCAGATCCATCTGGTTGCGTTGGCACATGTAATGCAGGCGCGCACCATGCGCTTCTGGGCCTTAGTTTGCTTTGATCTACTCCCCGGACCCCTCCCTGCAGTTGAGTTTTTTTTTGGTGGAGACGCCACCCCAGTGGTATGGTGTGGGGTCCCTGGAAATTATCTGCCAAAAGCAACGATGAGAGCCCGGGCCCAGTCAGACTTGGCCTCAATTGAACAAGCAAACATGTGATAGTGTCTACGGTTTCAACCCATTGCCATGTTGAGAGTCAGCTCTTCTGTTTCCACTCTTTCCTATTTCGGACTATTTACATATCGTGACTTCCCGTAGTACAAACATCCTCAGTCGTTCTTTATTCCTGACGACTGAGGTATGTTCTTACGTTCTTTACAGTTAACTACTTTACTGACTATAGTAGTCTCTCATTAGGTATATTTAACATAGTCGTTCTTTATTCCTGACGACTGAGTCTCTCATTATGCCATGCTAGTACTGGTTTCACTTGAGTAAGTGCACATGAGTCATGCACTGCAGGCCACATCTTTCTAGTTGGCACCAGGCACTTTCCGACTCCTCTTCCTCCCTCGCTTGGATGTTAGCATAGCATAGTTTAGATGGCCACTCCGGGCATACCTGGGAACGCAGTGCATATAGTACATATGATATATCAAAAGACTCTGATCAGAGATGTGTGGTGATATATCTCGGGTTGTAACCTAGAGATATGCGTGATATATCAGCTTAGAGAGGTACCTTGTTTAGGCAAATCACCGCGCTTAGAGCTCTCACGGAAGCGACCGCATCACAGCGGGCAGCGCATGCCGTGCAGCCCCGCCCTTCCTCTTTTGGGCAGGCGTAGACGGCACTTTTATATATGAATTATGAAATACTTGTACTTAATGGACAGGTGCCATCCATTGGATAAAACCCTCTCATTAGAAGTGCGACATTATAGAAATATAAGAAGCTCGCCTATTTGGGTAATCCGAGGCGGGTCTTCAGCGGCGGCGTCATTTGGGCGGTTACAGCACTCGCCCGCTTCTGATGGCGCGGTCCAAATGGGGCCATTGTTTACACATGTCACATTCCCATCAATGCTCTTCTTCCACTCGCCACATTCGCTCCCCTTTGCCCGCAGCACCCTTCTGCGCTCTGGCGCTCTTCAGCAGCTCTCTTATAGATCTTTTCTACGTATTGGCACGCTAATCCAATTGCATCAAATCATCCGTAATAAGTAGACTTCAATTATGGCTGTGCCGGCACTACTTCTATGGTTGCATTCCTCATAAAAGCTGCCCACGTGGTTCGATTGCTCTGAAACTCGGTCCCAACCCTCTTACATGTTCGATGTACAATCTTCTACTGCCACAGCTCCTCAATTCTTTCGCAGACCCTGCCATCAATGCTTCCGGCTATTGCTTAATACTGGGTTCGCACGGGCTCCTGTGCGTCTGCGATCCTAAACGAATCAAGAATGTACTCAGGGAATATGCCTTCTGGATCTTTGTGGCGTTGTTCTTACTTGTTCCTCTCAAAGACAATGTCTAACGGCCTCGGGTATTCAGCACTCCAGTTCAACTCTTCTTGCTCTACTTGCTCTATTGGTATTACTGCTAGCGCTATTCTTCGGTCTACTGCCTGCCCTATTCTCCCTGTGCTTGCCCCCCGCTGTTCCTGCACTTGCTGCTCGAATTCTGGGCGCAAATCGGTCCCTACAGTCGTCCACACGAACCCTAAAACCCTACACCTCTCTCAGCATCCTTAACAGTGTCTGTCCCCTGTTTCTCGGTCGCAACACTCTCTCGCTCTGCTGCCTGCTCACTGGCTCTGCTCTGGGATTGAGTGCACACAATATACTACAGACACAAAATCTCACCACGTACCACTTGCACTGTCACCTGGACTGTCAGCTCGTCATCCTGCTATGCATTGCAGACCTCCCTGCTGTACACTGTGTGCAATCTGCATGGTCAGTTAATTCCTTGTACCACAACCATCTGTATGCCATTTGCGGCACGTTTCCTGTCGTTATACTGTTCGCTACTCGTTCCCCAAATCAATGCTCGATCCTTGCACCCCTTGGTTCTATTCCCTTCATTTTCCCAGGTGCAGGCTTGTCCACAAATTCCGTCTACGCTCTTGAATGCGCTCTAAAATATGTAATTCACCTTTTGTACCTGTTTTGTTTCTTGTGATCTCCCCACACTTATCGAATTTAATGAATTCCCCCAATTCTGACTCGATCATTCTTGCTGGATGGGTGCTGTGAACGAAGTCACTTGATGTTGGAGTAAGAGCGACATAACTGTGTCTATTCGTCGTAATTAGAGCTCCGGCACAAGTACAGTCGAGGATTATCAGAAACTTCAGCCTATTCAAGTTTGAATGTATCAACTGGGTCTTCTTACAAGAAGTGCATCGAATTGGGGAGTGGAAAGAGAAGTAGAAACACCTTGCTACCTAACACAAATTGTGGCTCCTCCGACCAAACTGGTCATATAATTTCATGGATTAATGGACTAGATGGTTTGGACTTACATTTCGAAAGGAATGCCCTGTTTAGAATTAATTGGAAACCACTGGGGACGTCGGAGGAAAGCGAACATTGTGTTTCGTTCCATTTGATGCGTGTTAAGCGACGATCATGAGTGTGAGACATTACCGTATATGGCGAGATCTCAGAGATCGATCATGATCGAGCTCTGATCCGCGCACTACTTTGGGAATGAAGCCCCTAACAAGATCGTTTCCGAGGCTACCAACCGGCTCAAAGACCTTGCATTGCATTTCGGGTGAGGCCATTTCATTATTTCGATACACCCTCACCTTCTGACAAAATTCCGGAGCCATCTATAATTTATTCCGTGTCTTTATGGCCAAATGACTGGATTCCAAAAATCGGTTCAATACTGGATCCTGAAGGACACAAGGAGCTCCATCTGTGGGCATACAATGGGGCCTTACATACTGAATGATATTTTGCGACTCATTCAGCATTGTAACCCATGGAGGTTGTGAATGGGGCATCACTATGTCAGAATGTCGAGGCTCGTTCCGGGTCAATTTCCGGTGGGGCGGCCTGAAAAAATGAGATTTAACATCGTCTTAGGCATCCTAACAACATATTTCAAAATCAGGGCATGTTATATTTGACCATTTTTTCGCCGTATTTTGGAGTTGAGGAGACCCGGGGGAGGTATTAGGCCATATTGGACGCCCGAAGATGGAGGCATGTCATCTTGGAACATGATTCTTCGATTTGAATGGGGGTTTCTTGAACCGAAGGGGCGTAGTTGTTGAAAAGGTCTCAAAAATCTCCAAGTTGAGCATTCATTTGGCCTTGAAACTCGACGAAAGCATGGGCGGTTTGAGTCAACCTCGACTATTTCCATTCATTTAGGAGTGGTGCCCCAATTTTGACAAATGTTGTTTATATGCTATAGAGATAGTCTGTGAGTATTTTTCCCGATTTTTAGATGGTTGCTGGATGTCTGTATGGATGGAAAATTGTTTGGGGGTGATATTTTGGCGGGAACAAACATTGAATCATGAATAAAAATATTCCTAGTTGGACAGATTTCCTTGAATCTTGGACGGGGGATGCCCATGGGATTTAACTTTGTTTAGGGCACAAGTAGAACATATTCTTTCAAGGAATACATGCGCAGTGCTCAAGGTTTTCTAAATTTCGGGAGATTCCGACAACGGCCCGCCGCTCCGAGCCATTAGAATTGAACGATCAAAATGAGCGCTTGTTACAAAAATTAGACGCCGAGCCCAGAAACGCATCTCAAGGTCGAACTGCGCGGTGTTTTGGCTCTGGACCAAAGCAAACACTAGTCCCTAACCTATGTGAAGGTCTTCGGACGCAATTAACAGAATATTTGAAATGCGACCGAGGCTGACCGTAGAGACAGAAACCGTGTTCCATTCCACTTTCCTTTTCGGACCAGTAATCCAGAACACCGTGTTTTAATTCAGTACCGAATTAATGCGCGCCCTGGGGTACGGGACACCATTCTAAGGGCATTTCTCTCTTGAGAATTGGCGAGCAAGAACCTCAAATCAATGTGAATTTCGAGTTCCTTTCCACCTACCTGATATGAACGGTTTCATAATTTTGACTGAGTTTGTGGGGACACTAACTTTTTTTCCCAATTTCGATGCACCCAACTGGATAGAGTGATTCCTGAGCAATCCCTCGCTTTCAATTTTTTCAGGAGGGGATGCGGCTCCTCAATTATATAAATTTTCTGGGCCGTCTCCATCTTCCGGCATTGTGACCTGATGTGACAGATGCGACTCTCTTCCTCACCGCGACCGCGACTGTCTTTCTATGAGCACAGATCCCTCTATAGACTTTGCGCTACATTCAACTGCTTTAGCCCTGCTTTTTCTCTTTCTCGTGTCTTTTTACTGAACCAAACACCCTGCAAATGTCAAATTTACTTGGCGTCATCTCCTGGCTCGCAAATCCCCAAGACATCCACCATTCCGTCTTCTCGTCGTCTGCGTACTTCGCAAGACCTATACGATATGTTATCCACGTTCCGTTTGATTCTAGGACCGATGTAGGGGTCGAAATTTCGCGATTTCAGGTGGACTGGTGGTATTCAATAACCTCATGCATCGGATGGCCAAGGAATCGAGCGTTTCGAGGTTCTTTCGTGCGTCCCACATGTACCTCGAATTTTCAGGATGCTGACTTTGGGATTTGACACAGATTTCTGGCGCAAAAAGCACTTCCTGGGTGCCACATCACTCATGCGCGCGCGCCATCTCTCGTGCGCCACTGGCACCACCCCAGACAAGTAGGCACCCCCCACATGCCCTCTGCGTAGCACCTTGTGACACCGCCAAGGTTGGGGCAGCCCAGCGCCTGTCCATCTACGTACTGCTACAGTGTGGGCGACGGCCGCGAGGAGCAGGGCACCTCGCAGGTCTATCTGCGAGGTGCAGCGTCATCTCTCTGTGCAATTCTCGGCAGCATCATCTTCAGTCAAACGGGGAAGGAAGGGAAGGAAAGGGACGACAACGCACAACCCAGGGCGGCCCCCGGCGCGCGAAGCGGTGACCAGTGCGCGCAAGGCCGTGTCCGCCCACAGCGCCGCGATGTAATTGCGCAGCACCGCGAGCACCTCCGTCGGCTCATCCACCCCTTTGTCCCCCTCCACGCCGTCGCCTTCAGCGCCAGCGCGGGGATGTTGTCGTGCAGCGCTGCAAGCACTTCTGTTGGCTCGCTCCACCCCGTCGTCCCCCTCCATGCCACCGTCTTCAGCGCGCTTCGCGCCGGGGAGGCCGAGCGCGCCGATCCAGCACTGGACCCCGAACTCGGCGGGATCGAGGACTCCGCTAGCGAGCGCGAGCTCGAGGTCCGCGGCACTGAGGCGGCGGCTGAGTGCGGCGGCAACGGCGTGAAGGGGTGCGAGGCGCAGGTGCGGTGCAGGTGCGGGGGCGCGGTGTGCGGTGCGCGGGGCGTGAGAGCGATGGGCGGCGCGAAGGTGACGTCTGAGAGTGTCGAGCGGTGTGCCACAGGGGTGCGAGGCACAGGTGCGGAGCAGGTGCGGGGCGCGGGGCGTGGTGCGCGGTGTGCGGGCGTGAGAGCGATGGGCGGTGCGAGGGTGACGTCTGAGAGTGTCGAGTCAAGCGAGGCAGCCGTCCGGCGCGGCGGACAGGGCGTCGAAGGCGTCGAAGGCGTCGTACAGGAGGTCGAGGATGAGGAGCACGTTTTCTGGATGGCCTCGAGCTGCACGGACTTGCCTCCGTGCTCTCGCTGGGTCGGCAGCTCGTAGACGCTACGGGGAGGGTCCAGCAGGCCGGTTTCGTGAACGATGGACTTATTAGCTAGAATCATTTAATTGGCAATTTTGCTGTATTTCTTTTCTTGCATATTGCCAAAGTTACCAAATTAGTAAATGGTGATTTATCAGCCCGCCCCTGCCAACTCCTCAGCATCATTGTGACGGGCGGCAATGTCAGGTTACGTCTCGCTGAGCCACTACTGCATTAGTATGTATCTCTAAGCTGATACATCATGCATATCTCTGAATCACCGACCTGGATAATCACTGCCCATCTCTAATCAGAGCAGGTGATATATCACCCCCAAATCTGGTGGAGAACGAGAGGAACGCGAAGGTAGTCCGAGGTTGGGCGGGTGCGAGTATAACATTGGGAGCAGGGAGGCGAGTGTGACTATATGGCCGCCCTAGTCGCCGTTCGCGCTGGTCAAGGGTCGTGGCCGCGTCGGCGACGATGGGAGGCAATCGGAGACTTGATCCCTCGACACAGCCACTCCGCTGCCTTCCCCCCACGCACGACTGCGACCGAAATCTGCTCTTCCCCACAGCGTCGCAAGCGCTTCCGTGATACGGCTGCCAGAGTTGACAAAAACAAGCTGGCCCGTCGGGTCGTAAACTGGCATCGCTTATGGTCGTCCATGATGTAAGACATCGGGGAACACATCACGCCGTGGTTGAGTGTGCACTGCTATTGAAATCGGTGAGTGTTCGTCTTTCTGAGGACATTTTATATGACACTCGTGACAGGCAATCAACAACTGGGTAGTCAAGCGAGAAGAGTTGGTGTCACTCAATCTCAATACTACCGAGTGGGAACTTCTGGAGAAACTTGGCAACTTACTCGAGGTGCGTGTTTATTTATTTTTCTGCCTCAAACTGATCTTTCTTCTAGATGTTCACAAATGTAACAAAACAAATGTCGCATTCAAGCACCCCAACCCGCCCTTGGTTCTCCCACTGTATATGGAATGCGGGCTCATTTGCGTTCATCCAGAGACGATTCGACACTGCCAGATTCTCTTCGCTCGGCTGCAACGGCTGCTCTCGAGAAGTTGGAAGTATATTTTAGTAATGCTTGTGACAGTCAACTGAACATCATCTCCACATGTACGTTTTTTTGTTCGTATCCAATGCTCTGCTAAGCCCGTTAGTGCTTCACCGTCTTTCGGGATCAAGTTCTTCCGCAAGATCGAGTCCGACACTCATCTCCTGAGTGTGGCTCGGGTGCAGGTATTTTTGAGCATGTATGAGTCCTACAAGCGAACCCATGCAACCAACTCGAGCCAGCCCAAAGCACCAGTCGCATCTCGTCAGCGGGACACATTCGGCTCTTTTCTCGGCAATATATGCATGGTTAATGTCAATGTGCCCGAGATTTCTCCCGTAAGTGCCGCCATTCAATGCAATTGATGTTCCTGACATTCAAGTATCCAAGGTTGCTCCCATGAGCGAGATTAATCGCTTTTGGGATGCTTTCGCAAATTATGACAGCAATTTGAACACCCCATTATTGTGGTGGAAGGTAATGCTGCGCGAGAGTGTTTGTATTCGCAACTGCGCCCACATAGACCCACAAATCGGAGTTTCCGATCATTTCAAAAATGGCGCGTGACTTTCTCGCCATTCCTGGCACCAGCGTCTCAGTAGAGTGGTTGTTTCCAAGTGCACGTCATCTATGCTACGAGTCCCGGGCATCCTTAAAGCCTCGCACAATCCAGGAAGCAATGCTCATCAAGATGTGGATCAAGGAGAGGCTTCTCAAGACGGCGTCATTGAGTGTGGCTGGTGCTAGTACTGTACTTTTTTGTTCAAATCGATAGGGGGTGTGACATGTGACCCATTTTACCTATTCGACATTTCGGCAGGCACCGACTTTCTGTGTGACACCTCGAAAATTTCGACATTCGAACCCAAAATTTCGTATTTTTTGCACTTTTTGGGCAGTTTGGGGACCTGTGTGACTGCTTGGAGGTTCGACAGTGGCCTGAGTGATGCATGACCTCGACCAAAGTTTGTGATCGACAGCGGGGTGCGTGACATGTGACTACCGATTTGAAGGAAAAAGTACGGTATCTGTAACGGCGCTACCATATATAATTTATATGCCCAGAAAATACCTTTTATAAACGGTTTTAAACGGTTTATAAATTGTTTAAAACCTTTTCCTTTATTTTGCTCAGATCCATACACGAAAAAGAAAAGGTTGGAGCCTTACCAGTGTTATAATTGGATGCCCGAACTCTCGCGGGAGCCGGTAGGACCCCTGTTTATCCTTGGCACCCTAGCCCCCGTGGAGCAACAATTTGGGATTTTGACCTCGAAACGTAGGTTCTGGCCGGACAAAAACGAGGGGTTGTCGGTGGGAAACCTAGGTCCTGCCGGACAAAACTCGAGCTGGGGCACCGTCTCAGTTGCGGGCCGGATTGGGGTTTGGGGCCAAAGGGTTTTCGAGGCCAATTTCTGACGGAATCTGCTCAAAATCTTCGTCAATTCGCCACGAGCTCGTGCCAAAGGAAATTTCAAATTTTGGGCCATGGGAACGCGAAATTACCCTTTTCGGCACGCTTGGCTAGATCCTGTCGGGAAAAAAATTCTCAGTTTTGTGTCAGTCGGGGCTAGCCTTCCGGGGGAAACAGGGGTCATGAGCTGTTACGTATCTGTTCGATTTCGATTTTGCTTCCCGGTGTTTCATGGTTTTACCCAAGTTTGACCACCAATGAGCGAAGCAGGAATGATGCCTCTGCTCTTTGGAGTCAATGGTTGTGGTAGAGCCACACTCTTTATTTATGACCTGTGAAACTTGTCTTGTGGCCAAAACAAAAACAAAACTAAACCCACCGGGCTGGCTCGGTGTTGGTGTTTGTGGGATCCCAAAAGAATTAGAAAAAAGCGCCCAAAAAGAGAAAGAGAAGAAAGGGAAAGAGAGAATTTGGAGAAATATTCTCACGGCCGTTAGTCAAGCCGCCGCATGTAATGGTGTTTGTTTCTGATGTAATGGACAAAACCCAACCTCTAGTTCTTCATGGACAGCTTGTGGACAGGCCACTATCAGATCAAGCCGGACCTGAACATGTTTTTCCTCAGGATGTGCCACAATCTGGATATGTCCCAAATGACTCTGAACAAAACAACAACCAGAATATGGCCCAGCTGCGGGCTCGGACTGGTTTAGCACCCAGCCACCAGGTTTTCCAACATTGTTGGAAACTGACACATTGCTTCAATTTGCGCACTCTTTGAGGACAATCATTCCTCAGATATCAACTTTGCAGCAGAAAATGCACCCATAGGTGGACCTTCAGGAGAAGATTCCTCAAGAAAACGCGGAGCTACTCTGGAAGGATTTGTTCCTTAGAACTCCGAAGGCAACAGCGCAAGAAGACATGTCAAAAGTGCAGACAAGATGGATGTAAAGGGGGCAATAGACGAACCCTCTGTGAAAATCCCTGTGCAGATTGCAATAGGAATTATGTGAGGGTCGAAACAGTGCTTTTCCAGATACAAAGTGTGGGCGGAATTGGTCGGCCACAGGGATGATTAGTGTGCTTTTCCAAGGTATGGACTTAGCTTGGTTGTGATACTGTTATTAACTGGTCAAAGGAATAATTGTTGGGCTTGATAGATGGATAATATATGTAATTCTTGATATGCAGCAATTTTATTTGAGTCAAAATGTGTAGTAGTGGAAGAGAACGACACAGATCCGGCAAAATGGACAAGACGGCAAGCGTGGGAATCGCTTTCCGTTTCTGGTTGAGCTCAGCGGAGTCACCTGAATTATTGCCGTTTGTGGTTGAGCTCCCATCCCCATCTGGTTGAGCCTTTTGGGGCTCAACCAAAAACGGTTGAGCCTTTTGGGGAAATTTTGATCCCACAAACACCAGAACCGCGCCCCGGGGCTTGCCTCGATCTGGTTCGGTCTTGGGTTGGTGCCTGATTATGGCCGGCCGGCCCGTGACGACAGTGCTCTCAAACGGACGGATTTTTATATATGCATCAAGGCAATTGCCGTTGTACATATCAGGCCTTCCATGCTCAAAAAAACGACTGATCTGCGATTGATTCCCTTCACGAATACCTCTCCTTTGTTCCAACTTCGACTCGCCTACTTGACGCCTGGACACTGGGCACCAGGATCGCGTGGAAGTGGACCAGATCCCCAACGTTATCTACGGTGAGGCCCGTGTGGCGCATTATTAATACCGCATTGCCGATGGCAGTTGCCATGTTTCCCAGGACTTCCTCTCTTTCCCCGCAAGTATGCAGGGTCAACACCCGAAGTTAAGGTATTATTTAAATTGAGACGATTGCTTTACTCACAGTATGTCGTACGTTACACCCTCACTGCGAGTATTTGACGACGTCCTTCGGTTCCCTCCTCTTCCTTGTCTTAACCTCGCTCGCTCCGTCTCCTCTTTTGCGTGCTCATAACGGCTATGGGCAAGTTCGATCAGACTATTGGTTCGTTCCATGGCGCCACAGAACTAACTCATGTCGACGATTGCTGATCTTAGGCTTCATGCTCCTCGGCGTGATCAGTGAGTCCGTGGGTCTCTTCAACACACTCCATGATCTCTAAGCCGTTGGCATTTTCAGTGAACACTTATCTAACGGGAGTTATCATGTCCCAGTTCTTCTCATATTGGAGTTCCAGTGCGTGCACCTTTGACGATGGGTATGTAAATATCAAGCACTGACAATTTCCAGGTCACAAAGATCCTTGGTGGATCAGGTACGCGCCTGGTATCGTGTGTCATTGCATACCTGATTCTCTATAGATCCTTAGTGGCCTTCCTGTTCATAATCAACGCCACCCAGGCTTGTGCCGTTGTGTACCTGTCGTGGTAATATCTGAATATCTCGGTGTTGCAGTCCGGTTCAAGTTCTCATGTTAGTGAAACAGGTTCTACTGTGTTACGTGAGCGAGCGCCTCCATGACGATGCATGGAGACCCATTAACATTGATGTCGACAGGAATTTTGCAAATCCCCAGATCGTCGGGAGTGAGCATCGTCCATCATCACTGAAGAAAACGCCTCAACCAATTATCTCTCATTAGCCGATCTGTGGCCGTATCCGCTCACAAACCTGAGTAAGACGCCGCCAATTTTCTTCTTGCCCATTTCCCCTGTCGACTTCTTTTCAGCGACAGCCATACTTGCAATAACAAACCAAATGTTCCAATCGTGGCGGATATATAAGCTTACTGGGAACAAAATTTTCGTTGCGTTCCTCGTGGCGTGCTCTTTGACGGCCTGTGGAATGGGTGTCGCCGGTGCCATCGAGATGTCCCTTCATGTGCACGGACCGGCTAAGCTCGTCACACTAAGGCCAATTATGGAGAGGGAGCTTTTGCTCAGGTTGTGTTGATGTTATCATTGCAGGTGAGGTATATGCCTCCGTCTACGCAATGCGGATCTAATGCCCAAATATTTTAGTCCTCCTTTCCTTGATTTTCTGTAGATCGAAAACGAGCTTTGCAAGGACGGACAGGGTGCTAAATATCCTGATCCGGAATGCCGTGCAGTCGGGCTCTTTCACCGGTGAGTAATCGTTTCCCCCTAATTCAGCACATTGACCACGCAAATAAGCAGCCATCTTTGCGCTCGGCATCGTGCTCGCGGTTCGCTTGTCATCCGATACGTCCACGCTCGTACTCTTTTCCCTTCCCATTGGGCGGATTTACACCCATGTACGTTCGTGAGTTACACAGTCGTTTGACTGGCGCTAACGCTGTCTCGTCCTTCAGACGATGATGGATCAACTCTCCCGAGAAGAGCTCACTGCCATCCTGCTGCGAACGACATCTTCTATGGTCTCGAACTCCAACCAGATTTCTGCAGAGCAGTCAAATAGCGGTGCTTATGCGGGGGGTCGCATGAGCTTGGACCGTACCGTTTCTTGCATGAGGCAAAAACAGGGATGAGAATCGTTATACTATATGCTTTACTTAATTCTTGGCCAGAGATCTGTTCCTTGATTGGGATCCTTGGAAAGCCGAAAAAAAAGTTCTCGAATGCCCGCGGGAAGCGGCGCTGCCAGCAACCGATGAATGATCTGAATTTGCGCGCAAGAGAATCCATTTGCTTGGGTTTGACGCAAGAATAACCGCCATCCTGATAGATCTTTTTCTCATAGGGCCATTAATAAATGAGGCATTCGCTACTGTGCGGCACGACGGTCCATCAGGAAAAACCTCTTCAAGAGGTCAAGGATATAAGATATTGGAGTGAATATTCACAGTCCCGCGGGGATAGAATGGAATGAGCGTTGTTGCAGTACGCCGCGGTGGCTCAGACTGGCTCTTCCGCGTTTACAGACGCACATATGGTCCATCAACGTGCCCCCCGTCAAACATTTGTCGGCATACAGCGTTGTGGCCGTGATTCAATTTGGCTTGAACCGCATCAGGTTGAAACTGCAACGGTTCAAACGGGATTGGTTCAAATCATCACGGGTTCACCCGGTTAGACGGCTCTCGTTGGACACGCCGTGGTTGAAGCTGAAACCATGCAGCTGATGTACATACTTTTTTAAAAAAAAACTACTATATGTCCGGAAAACACACTCCGCAGCACTTGTCACAGGTTGCATATGTATTGGCACAGCGGCATTTGATCCGATTTCGAGTGGTAACAGTAATGATTTATTTCTCACTCAGTTTTCAAGGATTCCTCAACCATATGCTACAGCCGTTTGATAATTCCGTGAAAACACGTTTTTTTTTTCCGCATTCACGTGCACGATGCCGAGATGCCGAAGCTTCGTGACTTGAATGGACACAAGCGGGCTGCTCGGCCGCTTTGCGGCCTCGCATCCCCCCTGAGGTCCTGAGCGAGCGATGTTTTTCGGAAAAGACTAATGCAAGCACTGGCAGCGAGGAACGTGGATAATAAGTTTACGGAAGGTCCGGCATGCCGGATTGATATTAAAGGCGGAGTTTAAAAAGGCTTCGGACGGACACACGTAATTTTATAAAGAGAGTGACACGCGCTCGCCGAATGATACTGTACACCGCCATTCTGAATGATGTCCACGAATGTCCCCGATGATCTTTGGCGGTAATCCGTCAAATGTTACATGATCGTCCCAGAATGTTCCTGGAACATTGAAAACGCGATTCGCATCCACTTGGAATCGATGACCTTCCAAGAATGTCCGACCCATACATCCATGGGAGCTTTTCCAAATGTCTACCGCTTGTCGATGGGAGGGTTCAGGCGGGCTTTGTGAATGGTTTGGATAGGCTTTGTGGACATTTCAATGCAAATATTGAGCTAAAACAATAGCATTGCAAAAATGTAGGTAATACAGGTTGTAGTCTACAATCATATCCTTCCTATCGTACAGGTCATCCAAATTGTAGCACACAGGCTGCCCGCAATCGGCTGCCACGACAGCGGAACGGCGATTGCAGCTGCGCACCCCCTGCGCAGTCGTTCGGGCAGCAGCATGACCCCATCCCTGAGCGAGCCTCCAGATCACTGGGGAAGCATGGGGGCGGGCCGCGTCGACACCGAGGTTGAGCTCGACGTCGCAGACGAGCAACAGGGAAATATGTACAACCACAGCGAAAGGTAGCCAGTGTGCTCGGGCCCAAGACTAGTTCTGGGACAAGGCCAGCTTCGAGGCCCTCCACACGAACAGCGTCCTCGTCCTCGCGCCAGTCTGGCGCCCCCCCTCATGCCGGCGCAGAAGCAGCGTAGCGACAGCACGGGCATCTCCGGCGCCGAGGCGGAGGCGGACGCAGGTGTCAGTAAAGGGGCGAGGGGGTGTCGACAGCCGTCAAAGGTCGTGCTCATCGAGGGCTCGACACGCAGGCTCTCGCTCAGCAGCACGACGGTGGCGTTGGCGGCACAATATCGGGCCTGCAGCCGCTCGTACCATACAAGGTGGGATCGTCGGCGAGGTTCACTGCAATGCTGCGCGCGAGGGGGGCGGGTGGGGGACTGGGAGTTTCGTCAACGTATAGCCGGGGACAGACGTGGGGGTAGCACGGTCAGAGGCGTGGGTTTGGGGATTCGCGCCGCGCGACTTGCGCCTAGGCGCGGGTCCCGACATGGGAGTTGCTTGCATGCAGGCGGCGCCATGGCTCCGGTGCTGCGCTTCGCTTTCGTTACGAGGGCGAGGGGCGTGCGGTTGGAGGAGTCGACACTTGAGTTGCATTGTGCGGGACTCTGAAGACTTAGGAGCAAGGTGAATGAGGTATCTTTGTCAACGGAAGGGCGAGCGGGTGCTCAAAGAACGGGAGTACTGGGTCTGCAAAGCGCATCTTCGAAATCCTGCTGTCGATGTTATCCCAATGCTTGCGTCTAGCTCCAGGAAAGATCCAGCCGCAGATGATGATCCAGAGCTTCAAGTTGTCCAACCAGGCCGCCATATAGACCAAGAACCCACGCCACGCTGCTAGTTTATGTTGCAGACTTGGTGAACCGTTGTCACGACGTGCGGCGCCAGGAGGGAAGAAGGCGAGAGAGAGGATGTTAACGTGGCAAAAGTGGTGAGATGTCGAGCGGAGCTTGAATTTGTGATGCGCACGGACACTTGATGGACGGACTCGATGATTTTTCATTGCTTCCCCACCAGTTGCCACACAAACATAATGTTTTGAGGATAGTCAAGCAAATTGTATGCGAAGGTTTACCAGAGCTCTGTAAAATGTTTTTACAAATGTTCCTTGGATGTTCGCTTCCCTGATGTCTGAGGAATATTGCCGAAAAGTATCATCAGATGATCGCACGCTGATGTTTCATTGACATTATGCAAGATTGGCGGTGTACTATTTCGTTCAAATCGGCAGTTACGCGTCACGCACCCTCCTGTCGATCACAAACTTTGGTCGAGGTTATGCATCACTCAGGCCTGTCGAACCTTCAGGTCACACAGGCCCAAATTGCCTATAAAAATAAATAAAAAAGGCAAAAAAAGACCAAAACTTTGGTTTAAATGCCGAAATTTCGAGGTGTCACACAAAAATTTGGCAGCTGCCGAAATGTTGAATAGGTAAAATGGGTCACGCGTCACACCCCCTGTCGATTTGAACAAAATTGTCCAGTAGATTAAAAGCGGAATTTAAATGCTTCAGACAGACAGACTAACAGACATAATTTTATAAAGAGGGTAATGCTCAAACTATTACGGGTCCCATTTCTTATCCAGCTCAAGGCTCTGCCGCATTAATGAGAACAATTCCACTCTCAGGGACTGCAATCTTGGTCTCCGGAGGTCTCCGATCACCACTTTGAAGAAGAGAAAGGGCTGTCCACTGGTGGACTGAGGTCATGTCCAGGTTGTGCCGGGTGAGTGTTGACTGTGCAGCAAGAATGGCATGCGAGCAAAGGAGGATAAAACTAGATGTAGATAGGTAAATATGATGAACAAAATGTAAAACTTAGCTCAGGTATGCTCAGATGAGTGTGGATTCCCGTGAGGATTCTCCGAAACGATGGTGGTGGTAAAAGACAAAGGGAAGGTGATCCGTGATCTACAAACAGATAAATGTCATAATGATGTATGTAAGAGTCCTGGAAAGCCATGGCTAGAGTCAACCCTCAGCAGTCTGGGAATTATGCAAAGACGGAATAAGGAGACTTGCTGCCCCGCAAAAGCATCAAGGATGGAGCCCAATCCACCTCGAGGTCAATCCTCGGCATAGTCCGAGATGCCCAAAGTGGGTTGAACTGTCGCGTTGGCGGTATGTAGTGCAAGAAAAATAAATGTCTGTGTGGGATATGTGATGAGAGCGTAAGGTTATATAGAGCACAGCCAAAACAAAATTGAGCTGAAATATTTGGATGGAAGCTGAAATAGGCTCGGTATCGAAGGCGACGAGCAAGGCAAGTCGTGCTTCCACACATAATAATGCGGAAAAAAAGTGTTTCACGGAATTATGCAAACAGCTGTAAATTCGTCATTTTGACGCCCACATCGAACGATACCAGTCACGCAGCCTAATACAATGTTTTGAAGATTCCAGTTTTTGTGATTTGGCTGTTAGCATGCAATTTTCTACAGCAGAAATGAAATATTTTGGGGCATTCAAAAAACACTGGAAGGGTACATACACTACTGCACTCCATTCTTCTCAATGCTCAAAGTGTTTGGGCCTCGAATGCATTTGCTACGACTCAACCAAGAACACGGATCAATGCGCTCGGCCATGAGCAAACATCAGACCTCCAATGCCCTGGAGCTCAGCTCATTGGGGTATCCTATGACGTGAACGACTCAATTGAACCACAGATGCAGAACCCAACGACCCTTGACAAAGAGCGTAAACATAGCCCTGCGAAAACTGGCACCCGGTTCAGTCAAACTTCCTTCCTTTTCCGTCAATCCTTTCGTTTCCTTTGTTCCTTTGCATACCATATCTCGTGTTTATTATCCATAGTCCTATCCTGCCCTTCCCTCCCCTCTTACTTTCTTGCGTGATCTAATAAACTGTATCGCTACTTATATACACCTCTCTGTCCTCTCCTGCAACACAGGCCTGATGATGCCCAGAATATCACTGTCCAAGACTCTCCATATTTGAGTGATATTGAAAATGGGTCTTTTCACTCGTTTGTTTGGATCCTTGCCTTTTATTATCTGTCTGTATGTGCATATCCAATCTGCAGTGTTGGCTGAAGGCTTAAGGCCTTAATTGAATTGAGGGTTATTAAGGCCTTACAGTAAGGGTAACGATGTGGTGGGCTGGAGTTAAGGGTTACCGGTCCGGTCGGGCTCCGGGCCGCTCCGGCTATCATAGATGAAAATTCCAATTTTACACCGACTCACCATGTCTCGAGCTGCTCTCGCGGGGTACTTCCACAATTTAAGAGAGAAACGAAATCTCTCTCACTACAGAACCTACTGTAGAGGCTGTGTACTCCATCAGAAAAAATGTTGCAAGATGCCGGGACATATAACGATGCAGACGGCAGGCGGAGGGAGATTTTTTATCGATGGTGAGTCTTGCGACACGGATTGGCTGCTTAAATGACCGGTTTGAAGCTTGCCACGCTACCAGCAGCATCCGCGGTGATAAGGAATCTTGGATCACCCTTCTCGGCGGAAAAGGTACAACAGCTTGCATTCACGTCACCGATGCCACTCGGCATCTTCCGAAAAATGACATTAAGGCCTTAAGCGAGCCCTTAAGATTAACCCTTATGCCTTAAAACCCTTAAGCCCCCGGCCGACCAGATTTAACCCTTAATTGCCAACATGCCATCTGCATTCCAGATTTTTTGGTGTTGTAACAATCTCGTCGTCGTCACCAGCCGGGCATTTGATCGCTTTTGATGGCGACATCGACAAAATCCAGATACTGCTCCCGGTGAAGCACAGCGAGGGCCGCAAAAGCTGCCTGAAAAAAGCGAGCAGAACTCGGTGTAGATATCACCACCTTGTCGCTAACTATTGATGCCTGATATATCATACAGCCCCACGAGGGGATAAGAAGGGGGAAATTCCTCCGTTGACGGATGCCCTGTATGTCTTTGCTTTACCCTTTGCCAATTGTTGCAC